>JAVJIF010004508.1:0-144424 GCA_038442645.1 Agave tequilana
TGTTGACACTTAAAAAAGACAAGATTCTCATTGGTCCGAACGATGTCTAAACTTGTTGACATTTACAAAAGACAAGGGACAGACGAGCTGAAGACCAGTTTTCACCCACCTCCAAGGGACAAGGAAGCGATGGACTCCACTGATCCAGCAAGCAGAACAGTGAACCCGGATTGTTTCTAACAGACCTCAGCAGGTCTAAAATGCTAGCATTTAGCATTACATTAGCCCAAGGAGATAGCCTCGCTTGAGAGACTAACATCATCCAGAGCACCGCCAGGAAGCCAACTGATAGCTTCGCCGAAAACCCTCTTTTCGGACTTCGCCGAAGACCCTCTTTTCGGACTTCGCCAGGAATTGCCTCTAGCTCCGCTATGAGCCTCAAAGCGCGGCAGCTCCGCCATCAGCCTGCTATGGTCAACCTTTGACCAATCAAATCTCCTGATGAGATCGGATTCAATCTAATCAAATCCAATCAGGATTCAAATATGGCAGGTGATTGCCACAATCTCTTGACTCTCTTGAAACGAGTAAGTGGATCAAGGAGAATCAATCAACGATATGGAAAGGATCATAACATATCGGAAAGATCAACCGATTTGCCATTTTCTAGCTCCGCGGAAGCTATTATAGCCTCGCAGCAAGGCTACTTTCCAGATTCAAACAGATTCGGTTCAATCTGTTTCTATATCTTCAAAGGGGACGATTATACCCTTACTTTCCCTATAAATAGCCCGTCAGGGGCACAAGGGAGAGGCATCGGATTGCAGAGGAAGGAGCCATCAATTGCCTTCTGATCGCAAGAATCGATCAATTAGCTTCTTCGACTGAGGCTTCTTCATAACGCACCGTGCGTTTCTCGAATTCAGAGACCTTTTAGAGAATTGCTTTCTCTATCCAGGGTGTTGATACCCTACATCGTCCTTCTTCCCAAGGAATCTCCGGAACCAGGAGAGAAGGAATTCCTTATCGAAGGCGATTTTGAGAAGCAGCAAGAGGGTTCTACCAATCCTCTATTCTCTGATTCCCGGAACCAGGCGAGAAGGGAATCTCATCGCTCGCATCGTCAAAGGGACAAAGTGGTCGCGCGCTGACCAGACTCCTATCGGCACACTTCTCCAGAATCTCTGAGGGGATCTACTTGTAATCTTTTTAAGAATACTTGTAATTTAGCTCCTCAAACTCTTTTTTGTAAGTTTTTCCCCTTTGCAAACATAATGGAAAACAAATGGCGACTCCGCTGGGGATATGTATTCTCCTCTGCTGAGAATCAAGTGTCGCAATGCGACGAACAGACCTTCGGGTCTATCTCTGAATTCAGAAAAGCCGGTGCAGCCAGATCTCTCTCTGGCTAAATCTTCAAGCAAAGTCTCTGCGGAGACGGAAAAGGTTCTCTACAAACCTGCCGCGGTCCTCTGGCGCAACAAGGAAACATGTCCGCAGCCCAGATCCTGCACTTTTGAGAACCTGGTTATCCAAATTGATCAAAGAAGATTTGAAGAAGTCCTCTCTGGGGTGGCTTGATGCTTCGAGCACGGAAGCACAAGAAGGTCTTCATGGCCAAGGTTTCAGATCAGAAACCAGAGGCAGAATTTCGCCAACACCCCACAGCCCCGCTTGTGGCTATTCAGGTTCCTTGCGAACCTATACATCCTCTGTCAAAGCGGATATGGAAGCCTAAACAGAAGTCCTCTGCTGAAGCTTCAGGCGTAGCCTCGCCAAAGCCGCGCCCCTCTATGAAGAAAAAGGCAAGATGCCCGCCTGTACCAACAATGCTGCCAACCATAAAGTCAAGACGGCAATCATACCGTCTCCTAGTGCAGCAATGCCTACCGCTAGCCTTGTCCTCACAAGCAAGGCTATTGTACCTCGGCGTACTCATCGGGTTTACAGCCACGAGGCTAGAACCAAAGCACTATTCGGTGCTAATCCTTTCCGCAGGACTAAGGGGAACGATGCGTTGTCCCATATACCAGATTATTCAGGCCCCTACAGGGCCGACCTGCGAGGATTCTTGGCGGACAAGCGGAGATTAAAGCATTTCCAGATTACTTCCTCCTGTTGTCGACGAAGTGGATGCCAGTTCGTGATGGTCCATTCTATGCAGTGTCGGTTACGACCGACCCTTGCCACCTCTCCATATCGGCGATCAGTCTTTGATCGACTGTCTGCGCGCATCCCGATGAGGCATCCCAAAAGGAGCGGGCCACCGGATCCAGCCTCTGCATCCGTCAACATGACCGGAAGGGGGCGAGAGCCGCGCGGAAGAAGTCAAGCCTCTGACGACACCCCTTTCGGCTCCCCAGATCCGGACTACTGCCCAGGCTTAGCTGAAGTCTTGGTGCATGAAGAAGGTGTTTTCCGAAACACCAGATCCAGGGTAGCGATACCCTATAATTATGAACAGCCTTCTTCCTCAAGGGCCCTGATCCCGCCACAATCCGGACGATCACCCCAATCGTCTGACGGAGAAGATGGAGACAGCGGGTATGCTTCTTCAGCAACAGTCAGTTCCGTGCGAACGGACAAAGCATCGGTTAATATGGCCGATAACGCCAATGACGACCTTCGTCGGCGTTTGGAGGCTCAGGAGCAGACCTCTAGAACTCAGCAAGAGGCCCTGGACAATATTCAACAGATGCTCGCTCAGCTCCTCAGCAACCGGAATGATGATACCGGAAGTATCATGACGAGGAGGGGCATCTCAGCAATGATCCGCCCAAGACGGAGAAATCTAAGGGAGGCTCTTCCCTGGATGCCGAAGTCCTTAAAGGCCTTCAAGCTCAAATTTCATCCCTGGCTCAAAAGGATGAATTGAAGAAAGTGGGGGTAGTCCGTCCTTACCCACTGGAATGGGATTCGGTGTCATATCCGCCAAAGTTCAAACCACCAACGTTGCACACGTATGATGGTAAGAGCTCGCCCAATCAGCACATCTACTATTTCCGGTCTCAGACCGGTAATGTTCTAAACAACGACGCCATCATGGCTAGGTTGTTCATCGGCATCCTGAAAGGGGTAGCATTCGACTGGTTCCGACCTTCCTCAGGGCTCTATCAATTCCTGGGTCGACCTGGAAACCCGGTTCCTCTCTCGCTTCTATGAGGACGATACCGAAGTGACCATGGATAAGCTCCTTTCCACTGTGCAGAGGAAAGGCGAATCTGTCCGTGAATACATTGAGCGGTTCAGAAATCTATCTCTGATGTGCCCGCAGGGATGCCTTTACCCATGCTTTTACAAACATGCAGACATAACTTCTCGGATCAAGTAGAAGTTCGCATGGGGGCTGTCAAGGCCCATACTTGGAAGGAATTGGTCGAACAAGCTGAGATAGCCGAGAAATCGGCTAAGAAGTTCGAGCCATCCGCCCCTAGAAGCAAATGGGGCACGAACAACAAGGGCGTAGCGATCTCCCGCAGTCTTCCCAAGCTAAAGGGAAGGAAATTATGTCCGTCGAACTGACCGGGGACATGCAAAAAGGCCAAGAAGAGCGGCGTCAACAGCCAAGAGCCCAAGTTTCCTCCGAAGCAGTACTCCTTCAGAGATGACCAGGTGGTCACGATATTCCATCTGCTCCATAAAGGGAATAAGATGAAACTGCCAGATGCTCGGCGACCTAATGAGATAGGGCGCACAAATGACCCTAAATACTGCCTCTACCACAGGATGATCCACCATCCTACCGACAAGTGCTATGTTCTTAAGGATAGAATTCAAGCCTTGGTCGACGCCGGAGTCCTCACACTGAAGACGGAACAGAAGAAAGTCACTGCCAATATGGTGACTCTTGAGTTCGGCACTACCCAGAAGGTCATGGTTCCTGACGGGACCTATCCAGCCCCGATGCCACGGCTAGAAGTCAAGCATCCTCCAGCCATGACTCAATACAACAAGGGTCTCGTCCCTTTGACATTGGAGACAGGGGAAGTTATGTGGATACACCCTGACCTCGTCCAAGACGTACAGCAGACGTCGAACGACTCCAGCAGAAAGGGCAAGTCCTGCAATGTCATCTCTGTCCTGCCAGACGATGGTAATCTTACTTCGGCTTCCCTCAGCGATTCTGAAGAAGAAAAGCATGCCTGTACAGTGCGGGCAGATGCGCCTCAACAGACGGGCACCCGGTCTGGAAAGTCATATCAAAGGCAATATGACAAATCTACTGACGAGATACAACGGCAAACGACGTCAGTACCAATGCCGGCATCCACTCCAGTCCTGACCAAGGGAAGGAGAAGCCTAAGGAGGTGCGATTCGACCATGTGTTGAAGAAACCGCCAGGCCAAGGGTTAGCCACGCCCTTTCGCTTTGATATATTGGCCCACTTAGCCAATATCCCGGCTCGTATCACAATACACGAGCTTCTTCGTCTCTCTAAAGAGACGAGAGAGGCACTCAGAGATGCGCTAGCCAACTCAGAGTCCTTTCTGACATGCATGCCTGAGATCCCTGGTGATGAGATGCAGCCTCCCTGCTCAGAGTGCCATCACGCGCAGTCAAAGGTACCTGCCATTACCTTCACGGCGGAAGATATGCTTCTCAAAGACAACAAGCATGACCGACCTCTGTACTATACCGGATATATCGTTCAACCTGCATTGAAAGAGTACAAGTCGATCCGGGGTCTGCTCTCAGCATCATCCCCAAAGGCTCCTCTACTTCCGCGGCATACCACTGTGAAATACACCTAGAGGGGGGGTGAATAGGTGTAATTGCTAATCTAATGCTCTTTTTAAATTTTACTTAAGTGAGTGATGCAACGATCTCTCAAAACACGACTAAGAGCCGAATACCCCTTGCGAGGTTCTGAACTCCTTCCTCCCAATTCCCCTTAAATGGGTTAGAGGTGCGCAATGCAACCGTGTTGTATTGAGGTGTGATCGAACAATTTCAAGTATGAAATGCGATGATGAAATGCACACAAGTAATGTATCAAGAAATATTGAAAGCAAGTAAAATAAACAAGTAAGGATAGCACAAGTAAAGGTTAGTTCACAAGCAATAAATTGGAAGTAATTGAAGCAAGAAATTAAGCAAGAGGAACGCCAAGCCAATCGCAAACAAGTGATTTTGTTTCGAGGTTCGAGCCCGTAGCTCTAGTCCCCGCCTTCACCTCCGTGAAGGGTTTCCACTATCCCCTTAGGATCCCGTACAAGTTAGGCCTCCAAAGACCTCAAGCCCGTAGCTTTACACCTTACAACGAAGCTCCACCGAAGAGCTTGTCTCCACAAGAACAAAGGTTACAACTTTGTGATCTCAACTAGACCACAACACTCTTTCTCTTTTACAAAACACTTCTTTTACAACACTCTCACTCTTTTACAACTTCACTTATAGAAAGAATATGAGATTTTGGCTCTATGAAGTGTGGTGAGAAAAGCTTCAGTTGTAGAGTGATATTAGAGATCAAACAACAACTGAAAAACAAACTTAAAAGAATGGAAATGAAAGCTTTAAACTATTTTTCTCTTTCTCTTGAAAAACAATGAAAACTTGTATTTTTCTTGGTAAATAACTAAGGCCTATTCCCCACTATTTATAGGGAGAGAATAGGTTAAAACCCTGATTTTTCCTGCTAAAAACTTCTGCAAAAGCACCCCAACAACTCCTAAAAACTCTGTTAAAGAGAAACCCAAAAACAGTTTTTCAGAAATGCCCAAAAGGAAAGAGCCGTTGGGCTTGTTGCAGGCTTACCGGTCGACTTCCGGTCGACCGGGTCTCTGCTGGCAAAAGAGCCGTTGAGGCTCCGGTCGACTGCCAGTCGACCGATCTCACAGAAGGAAACCCAGTTTCCTTCTATCGGTCGACCGACCCAGTCGACCGAAAGATACAGAGAGCAGACCACAAAATCAGTCGACCGATATTTAGGGTCGGTCGACCGGCAGACATGCACAGCCTCGTGCATGTCTGGCCACAGCAGCCGGTCGACTGATATTTAGGGTCGGTCGACCGGTCTGCCTGGAAAACAGTTTTCTGGGCAGATTTTTTGAGTTAGAAAAATTTGTAAAATTCCTTTAAAAATCTTAAGCTAAGTTTATGCTGAAAATAGTTTATATACATGTATTTAAACAAGTTTTGAAGATAAGGCTTTGGGTACATGTAAGTATGAACTAAGGCATAAACTTAGAAATACCATTCTCAAAACATAGACATATTCAAGACACATGTGTGTGCAAATCCTAGAGCCAAAATTTACATATCCTATCTTTAACAAAAACTACACTTACAAGCTTCTAGGTCTTCAAGACTTCAACATGGGCAATCTCCACTTGATCTTCAATATTGCACTTTGAGCCCAATTTGACTTGTCTTGAATCCAATAGCTTGTATTAGAGTCCAAAATCTTTGTATATGAGTGAGAGTACTTCTAGTATGATAATAAACCTGAAACACACTTTAAACAACAAATGATATTAGTACAAATAACTAATATGTTTTGTAATCATCAAAATACACTAAACATGGGTTGATTGTAACCTTGGGCCAACAATCTCCCCTTTTTGATGATGACAAAACATATGAGTTATTAAACAAATAAAAGAGGAAAAGCTTGAAAAGCTCCCCCTTAAACAATGCTATTATTTAACATGAATATGAGAAACTATGTAAGCATACAAAAAATCATTTTTAAACAAAGTCATCACCATAAATAAGAAACTCAAACATGAACCAAATATTAAAACAACTAAAAAAAAAAAAAAAAAAAAAAAAAAAAAAAACTTAGTATTTCTCCAAACTCATACATTTTCTCCCCCTTTTTGTCATACATCAAAAAGGGTTAAAACAAAAAAATTTAACACATATTAAAAACCAAACAAAACAAACTAAGATACTTTAAGTATCAATTTTACAAACATTTAATTCACCACAAATAAAAGAAAATCTTGCATAATCTAAAGGTTTTGTGAAAATATCCGCAAGTTGAAAATCGGTAGAAACAAAATCTATATCAATGTCACCTTTTTCAAAGTGATCTCTAAGAAAATGATATCTAATGTCTATATGTTTGGTTTTACTATGTTGATTAGCATTTTTGGTCATGTGAATAGCACTAGTATTATCACAATAAATTTTAACATGATCAAAATGCAAATCAAAATCGAGAAGAGTATGTTGCATCCAAAGAACTTGTGCACAACAAGCTCCGGCCGCTACATACTCCGCCTCGGCGGTTGAAAGGGCTACACTATTTTGCTTTTTGGAAGACCAAGACACAAGACAATTACCTAAGAATTGGCATGTCCACTTGTACTCTTCCTATCTACCCTACAACGGCATAGTCGGCATCCGAATAACTAGTCATGGTAAATTGGTAGTTTTTGGATACCACAAACCTAAATCAATTGTGCCCTTAAGGTACCTAATTATGCGTTTTACCGCAATTAAGTGTGATTCCTTAGGACATGATTGAAAACGTGCACATAAACATACGGAAAACATTATATCCGGCCTACTAGCCGTAAGATAAAGTAAACTACCAATCATGCTACGAAATAATTTGATGTCTACTTCCTTACCTTGTCATCCTTGTCAAGTTTTGTAGTGGTTGCCATGGGAGTCTTTGCTACTTTGGATCCTTCAAGCCCGAACCTCTTGATGAGTTCTTTGGTGTACTTGGCTTGGTTGATGAATGTCCCATCACTACGTTGCTTGATTTGAAGTCCAAGAAAGAAGTTGAGCTCCCCCATCATAGACATCTCAAATTCCCTTTTCATGCATGATTCAAAATTCTTGCAAAGAGAAACATTAGTAGATCCAAAAATAATGTCATCAACATAAATTTGAACTATGAGGATATCTTGATCTACATGTTTGGTAAATAATGTTTTATCAACTTTTCCTTTCTTAAAATCATTTGAAAGCAAAAATGAAGACAATCTTTCATACCAAGCCCTAGGGGCTTGTTTCAAACCATATAGTGCTTTATCTAATTTATAAACATAATTAGGGTGTGTAGGATCAACAAACCCGGGAGGTTGTTCAACATACACCTCCTCATCAATATAACCATAAGAAAAGCACTCTTTACATCCATTTGAAATAACTTAAAATCTTTAAATGAGGCAAATGCTAAGGTCATCCGTATGGCTTCGAGCCGTGCTACGGGTGCAAAGGTTTCTTCAAAATCAATCCCTTCGATTTGAGTGTAACCTTGGGCAACTAACCTAGCCTTGTTTCTAACTACATTACCCGATTCATCCAACTTGTTCTTAAAGATCCATTTAGTGCCAATAGTGGTCTATCTTGGGGCCTAGGAACAAGGTGCCAAACTTGATTGCGCTCAAATTGATTGAGCTCCTCTTGCATTGCAAGCAACCAATATGAATCGGCCTCGGCCTCGAGGACATTTTTAGGTTCTATGTGTGAAATAAAAGCAAAAATTACCACAAAAATCTTGAATCTTAGAGCGAGTGGTTACCCTTTTGATACTTCACCTATGACGAGGTCCTTGGGATGATGAGGATTGAATCTCCAATCCTTTGGTAGTGGTTGAGAAGGCTCCTCTTCATTTGCTTGATGTTCATTTCCTTGAGCCTCTTCCACTTTGGCTTCACTTCCATCACCATCCTTTGGCTTGTCTCCATGGTAGAAGCATCCTCCAAGGTCACTTTCTCCAAGCCTTCATCTAAAGCATCAATTTCTACACAATTCTTAACAAACTTGTTAGATTCCTCAAATTTAACATGAATAGATTCCTCAATAGTCAAAGTTGACCTATTGAAGACTCTATAAGCCTTACTAGTATTTGAGTAACCTACAAAAATAGCCTCATATGATCTAGCATCAAATTTTCCCAAATTAATATTTGTATTTAAAACAAAGCATTTGCAACCAAACACTTTGAAATAAGAAACATTAGGTTTTCTAGAAAAATACATCTCATAAGAAGTCTTAGTAGTATTTTTACATAGGAAAACACGATTTGCAATGTAACATGAAGTATGAACGGCCTCGGCCCACAAATAATGTGGTAGACCATATTCATTTAACATAGTCCTAGCCATCTCTTGCAAAGTACGATTTTTCCGCTCAACTACTCCATTTTGTTGTGGAGTTCTAGGACAAGAAAGTTCATGTTTTATTCCATGTTCCTCACAAAAAGCGGTAAAGGGAAGGTTAATGAACTCACCTCCTCTATCACTTCTTATTTTAATTATTGAGGAGTCATTTTCCTTTTCAACTCTTTTCTTAAAGGCTTGAAAATATGAAAAGGTTTGACTTTTATGTTCAAGAAAATAAACCCAAGTAAAACGCGAAAAATCATCTACTAAAACATAAGCAAATCTACTCCCTTTAAACTTTTGGTTTGTGTAGGGCCAAATAAATCCATGTGGATTAGCTCTAATGGACGTGATGACATGATATCCTTAATTGATTTGAATGAGGACTTAGTTTGTTTCCCAATTGACATGCGTCACAAACTCGGTCCTTTTCAAAGTTCAATGAAGGAATACCCTTCACCATTTCCTTAGAGTTAAGCTAGAAATATGGTCAAATGAAACGTGGCCTAATCTCCTATGCCACAACCAAGAGTCGTCATCGAGGGCTTTTAAACAAGTAATATTACAAGACATATTTAACATATCAATCATGTAAACATTGCTTTCACGAAAACCGGAAAATACACAAACATTAGAAGTTCTATCAATCACTTTACAAGAAACATTATCAAAAACAACATCAAAACCTTTATCACAAAGTTGACTAACACTCAGAGATTATGCTTGAGGCCATCAACTAAAACCACATTTTCAATTAAAGGAGAGGTGCCAAGTTTTACATTACCAATACCGACGATTTTACCCTTGGCGTCATCTCCGAAGGTGACGGTGCCACCTTCATGATATCTTGATAGGGTTGCAAAGTTGTTGATGTCCCAAGTCATGTGCCTTGAGCAACCGCTATCAAGATACCACAAACCTCTACGTCGTTGGGCTTTGAAAGTACCTATATCATTAAAACAATAGTTGATTTTGGTACCCAAACTTTCTTGGTCCTTGAAAGTTAGTGTTACGAACCCAAACATTATGATGTGATGCACTTAGTCTATCATAGCAAAAATTAGCTAAGTGTCCTTTCCTTCCACAATGTGAGCATGTGTACACTTTTCTATACATGAATGCATGATGTGTATGTGTAGTAGTGTGAGCATGCTTTTGGGGTTTGCCATGTTGTTTAGGTTGTGTAGCATGAACATGAACATGAGCATGAGCATTTTTCTTTGGGGGCTTGTTTCTTAGGAAACATAGCCTCAATCTTCTTTTTATCAAATTCACTACACTTTTTCAAAACAACATCTAATGAGTCTAATCTTTCCTTAAGCATGGCAATCTCATTAGAATCAATTAGTGGGGCCTTACCCTTGCAAGAAGTCTTATATTTTTCAAAATCATTTTTAGTAGTGGTCAAGGTGGAAACTAAATTATCCTTTTCTTTTGTAAGATTTACAACTTGAATACTAAGTGATTCATTATCCTTTTTCATTTTCAAATACTTTTCTTCATGAAATCATAATTTTGAGAGAGTTCCATAAATGCTTCACTTAACTCATCCATGGATAAATCTTCATCAAGGAAAAGTTGGGGGGGTTACCTTGCTTGTGCTCTCATTTGCCATGAAGCACATATTGGCGGTGTCAATCTCCTCCTCGGATTCACTTTCGTCATCCCATGTTGCTTCATAGCCTTTTTCTGTATGGCTTCTTGGATGAAGATGGCTTTACTTTGTCCGGACACTCCGCTACTATGTGTCCCGGCTTTTGGCAATTAAAGCAAATGATCTTCCTTTCTTCCTTGCCTCCTTGCCATCTCCTTCTTCCTTGGAACTTTGCCTTGTTGTACATCCTCCGGACATTTTTGACTAGAAGTGAGAGCTCCTCGTCATCTTCTTCTTCGTCATCTTCGTCGGAGTAGGTAGCATGACTTTTGAAGGCAATGTCTTCTTTTTGGTAGGTGCCATGTCCTCTCTTGCTTTCCTTTCCATCTCATGGGTTTTGAGGTTCCCAATGAGACCTATGAGCTCCATCTCCTCATTGTCGTTGAGTTCCTTCAAGGTTGTTGCTTTGACCTCCCATGAAGTAGGAAGAGCACGGATGATCTTCCTCACTCTTTGATCATTATTGATATCTTCACCTAAAGAAGAGAGTCCATTAGTAATCTTGGTAAATCTTGTAACCATATCATCTATGGTTTCATTTTCTTGCATGCTAAATGTTTCATATTGGGACCTAAGAAGGTCAATCTTAGCCTTCTTAACTTGTGATGTCCCTTCGTGTGTGACTATCAAATGTGACCAAATCTCATATGCGGATTTGCAATGTATAACCCTAGCAATATCATCATCATTTAGGGCTTGTAGGAGTGCATAGTGAGCTTTGGCATTGGCATCGAATTCCTTAGTCTCTATTTCGGACCAAGTGGATTCGTCACCGGGGGGTACACTAAAGGACTTAGTCACGGCTTTTGCAACTCGGCTACCTAGAGATTGCAAAAACACGGTCATCTTAACTTTCCATATGGGAAAGTTAAGTCCATCAAACTTAGGTGGGGTTTTAATTCCATCGGCCATTTTTAAATGAATGTGGATGAAATGATTAGCAAACGTGGATCTTCTCTAAGGTTGTTAAACCAAATCCTAGAGTCCAAGCTCTGATACCAATTGAAATACACCTAGAGGGGGGGTGAATAGGTGTAATTGCTAATCTAATGCTCTTTTTAATTTTACTTAAGTGAGTGATGCAACGATCTCTCAAAACACGACTAAGAGCCGAATACCCCTTGCGAGGTTCTGAACTCCTTCCTCCCAATTCCCCTTAAATGGGTTAGAGGTGCGCAATGCAACCGTGTTGTATTGAGGTGTGATCGAACAATTTCAAGTATGAAATGCGATGATGAAATGCACACAAGTAATGTATCAAGAAATATTGAAAGCAAGTAAAATAAACAAGTAAGGATAGCACAAGTAAAGGTTAGTTCACAAGCAATAAATTGGAAGTAATTGAAGCAAGAAATTAAGCAAGAGGAACGCCAAGCCAATCGCAAACAAAGTGATTTGTTTCGAGGTTCGAGCCCGTAGCTCTAGTCCCCGCCTTCACCTCCGTGAAGGGTTTTCCACTATCCCCTTAGGATCCCGTACAAGTTAGGCCTCCAAACCTCAAGCCCGTAGCTTTACACCTTACAACGAAGCTCCACCGAAGAGCTTGTCTCCACAAGAACAAAGGTTACAACTTTGTGATCTCAACTAGACCACAACACTCTTTCTCTTTTACAAAACACTTCTTTTACAAACACTCTCACTCTTTTACAACTTCACTTATAGAAAGAATATGAGATTTTGGCTCTATGAAGTGTGGTGAGAAAAGCTTCAGTTGTAGAGTGATATTAGAGATCAAACAACAACTGAAAAACAAACTTAAAAGAATGGAAATGAAAGCTTTAAACTATTTTCTCTTTCTCTTGAAAAACAATGAAAACTTGTATTTTTCTTGGTAAATAACTAAGGCCTATTCCCCACTATTTATAGGGAGAGAATAGGTTAAAACCCTGATTTTTCCTGCTAAAAACTTCTGCAAAAGCACCCCAACAACTCCTAAAAACTCTGTTAAAGAGAAACCCAAAAAACAGTTTTTCAGAAATGCCCAAAAGGAAAGAGCCGTTGGGCTTGTTGCAGGCTTACCGGTCGACTTCCGGTCGACGGGTCTCTGCTGGCAAAAGAGCCGTTGAGGCTCCGGTCGACTGCCAGTCGACCGATCTCACAGAAGGAAACCCAGTTTCCTTCTATCGGTCGACCGACCCAGTCGACCGAAAGATACAGAGAGCAGACCACAAAAATCAGTCGACCGATATTTAGGGTCGGTCGACCGGCAGACATGCACAGCCTCGTGCATGTCTGGCCACAGCAGCCGGTCGACTGATATTTAGGGTCGGTCGACCGGTCTGCCTGGAAAACAGTTTTCTGGGCAGATTTTTTGAGTTAGAAAAATTTGTAAAAATTCCTTTAAAAATCTTAAGCTAAGTGTTATGCTGAAAATAGTTTATATACATGTATTTAAACAAGTTTTGAAGATATAAGGCTTTGGGTACATGTAAGTATGAACTAAGGCATAAACTTAGAAATACCATTCTCAAAAACATAGACATATTCAAGACACATGTGTGTGCAAATCCTAGAGCCAAAATTTACATATCCTATCTTTAACAAAAACTACACTTACAAGCTTCTAGGTCTTCAAGACTTCAACATGGGCAATCTCCACTTGATCTTCAATATTGCACTTTGAGCCCAATTTGACTTGTCTTGAATCCAATAGCTTGTATTAGAGTCCAAAATCTTTGTATATGAGTGAGAGTACTTCTAGTATGATAATAAACCTGAAACACACTTTAAACAACAAATGATATTAGTACAAATAACTAATATGTTTTGTAATCATCAAAATACACTAAACATGGGTTGATTGTAACCTTGGGCCAACACACTGTACAGGTTGTCTGCAACCACCACTACAATATATGGTTTCAACGCCGGGAGCAGCCATCCGCTTGGAAAGATTCGGCTCCGCTGCAGAATCGGAAGCCTGAAGTCAGAGGTGACGTGCTATGTCATTGATGCTGACACATCATACAACCTGCTACTAGGACGACCTTGGATCCATGCCAACTGGATCGTTCCGTCCACTCTCCATCAGTGCTTCAAGTATGTTGAGGATGATGCGACAGTACGAACTGTCTTCGCTGAAAAGCAACCCTTTAAGGGGGTGGAAAACTACTTCACTGATGCCCTCCTATATCAAGAGGCTAGTGGAACGCCGGGAGAACCATTGCCAGACGATGATGAAAGTGGCAATGAGGCAGATTCGGAATCTGAAACGGCATGCCGGCCATTCTGATTGGCGAGCCAATTGTAGCATGCTTTAATGATCCCCGATGTAAGATCCCTTCTGATGAGGAAGGCGAATGGATAATTAACGATGATATTTCTTTTGATTATCCTGCGAGCATCGAGTCGATTAAATCCATTATGGATGGCTCTCTTCGCATGCCCGTACATGAGCCAAGTTCGGCCATTACATCTGTGGAGGTTATAGAAGGGGCCACGCTGGTGATCCCTCCGTCCAAGCAAGGACAGTCGCCGATAATCTTCGGCAGAGCCCGGCCAGGGAGATTCTCAACTACAGACTCAAGCTCGGACTCAGAAGTTCCACAGTTCTTCCATTACGCGCCATCAGCGCGCCATATTATGAAAAAGATGGGCTACAACCTGAAGCAGGGAGCGGGCCTAAACTTCGGAAAAGGAAGACGCGGCTTGATGCGTAACTCCGTCCCAAGAGGAAAACCTGCAAATTACTATGATAGTACACGCAGGGGGTTAGGGTATGTTACACCCACGTCATCAACAACAGTTCAGGTCAAAGGCGACGGATCGATCCCATCACAGTCGACCTCATCCTCCGAATGGGACTCTGATGTCAGCATAGGAGGAATATTCGAAAGCCTCATGACTTCAAGCAGTCAGTTGGAACCCGCAGAGGTTGCCAATGAGGAATCATGGGCCCAGCAATTGAGCTTTCAATGGGAAAAGCGGTTTGAGCTGCGCGAGCCACCTACCGAAGACAAGGTGATCCAAGTCAACTTAGGCAGTCAAGATCACCCTAAGCCTATTTTCATAAGTGAAAGCTTATCACTTATCGAAAAGGAAGAATTGATAATGCTCGTAAAAGAGTATATAGATGTCTTCGCCTGGAGCTATGAAGACATGCCTGGACTTGATCCACAGGTCGCTATGCACCGTCTAAACATCAAGCCCGACGTTAAGCCAGTCAAGCAGCAACAACGTCGGTTCCGCCCAAACATCATGGAGGCTATTGAAGCCGAAGTTCATAAACTCATTGCTTGTGGCTTCATCCGGGAGGAACAACATCCAGATTGGGTGGCTAACATAGTCCCCGTCCTCAAGAAAAATGGGAAAATACGAATATGCACCGACTACCGTGATCTCAATACGGCCTGTCCCAAAGATGAATTCCCACTGCCGATCACCGATGTCATGATCGACAACACATGCGGGTTCGAGAGGATGTCTTTCATGGACGGCTTCTCAGGGTACAACCAGATCAAGATGTATCCTGATGACGAGAAGCATACTTCTTTCCGAACGCCATTGGGGGTATACTGCTACACTGTAATGCCCTTCGGACTGAAGAACGCCGGAGCAACCTACCAACGGGCGATGAGCATGATCTTCCGCGACCATCTCCGAAAGACGGTGGAGTGCTATGTTGACGACATTGCCGTCAAAAGCCGCAGCAAAAATGAACATCTTCGCGATCTGAGAACGATGTTCGACATAATGCGGGCTCATCAGCTGAAAATGAACCCGACAAAATCCTTCTTGGGAGTGTCTAGTGGCAAATTCCTTGGGTTCATTGTCACATCAAAAGGGATCCATTTGGACCCAGACAAAGTCAAAGCCATCCAGGACATGCATCCACCAAGGAATCTCAAAGAGCTCCGAGGCTTGCAAGGCAGATTAGCCTACATCAGAAGATTCATAGCAAATCTATCGGGCCGTTGCCAACCATTTACCCGACTAATGAAGAAGGGTACTGCCTTCATGTGGGATCGAGCTTGTCAAGAAGCTTATGAAGACATTAAAAGGTATCTCACAAAACCTCCTGTCTTAGTGGCCCCTACATCAGGAAAACCATTCCTGCTTTATGTAAAAGCCCTGGATTATTCCCTCGGCGCCCTCCTCGCTCAGAAGGACGACAATGGCCATGAGCAAGCCATCTACTATCTGAGTAGAACTCTCATAGGAGCAGAATCTCGGTACAATCCTATTGAGAAAGAGTGTTTAGCTCTCGTCTTCGCTGTTCAGAAGACACGACATTATTTGGTTGGCCAAACCATACATGTCATCTCCAGGGTGAACCCTTTACGACTTCTCATGACGAAGCCAGGGTCGCTGAATTCAAGGTTGGCTAAATGGGCACTTCTGTTGTCTCAATACGACATGACCTTTACTCCTCAGAAGGCAGTTAAAGGCCAGGCCCTTGCAGAGTTCTTAGCTGCTCATCCAGTTCCAGAACATTCAAAACTTCACGAAGACATCCCTGATGAAGTCTTCGAATCTAATGCGACCTCAGCAGAGGAAGTGTGGCAGATGTTCTTCGACGGAGCATCGCGGATGGGCCCCAAAGGAAAGATTATTGCCGGAGTGGGGGTTGTGTTCATCTCCCACAGGATCATATCCTTCCCAGAGCGTTCTCCTTGACAGAATCATGCTCTAATAATGTAGCGGAATACAATGCCCTACTCATTGGCCTCCAGCTCGCCCAGGGAATGGGGGTACGCTACCTTGAAGCTTATGGCGATTCAAAGCTGATCATAAATCAGGTTAAAGGCGAATACGAGGTCCGTCATGAGGACTTGGTGCCTTATTATCATACAGCCATCGAATTGGCTAGCTTATTTGAAGGCTTCTACATCGGGCATGTGTCCCGATCCCAAAATACCAAGGCGGATGCTCTCGCTGCATTAGCGACGACGCTAGCCTTACCGGCCGACACCGAGTATCACCTCACAGTCGCAACCCGGCATCTCGTATGCTCTAAGCATATGCTAAGGATCCAAGAGGTCCATAATATCTCCGTGGATCTTGAGCCGAGGGATTGGCGCTTCCCTCTCATTGACTACGCTCTGCACGGTCTGCTTCCAGATGATCCCAAAGAAGCGGCGTCCATCAGACGAAGGTCGCTCCGTTTCTACTATAATCCCACTTTGAAGACACTCTACCGTCGTTCATATGACGGTGTCCTCCTCCGCTGTCTCTCTCATTCAGAGGCACAGGAAGTGCTTAAAGAAGCACATGATGGTATTTGCGGAGCTCACCAGCCAGGTCCAAAGCTTAAAGACAGGCTGCACAGACTTGGGTACTACTGGCCGACCATGATGGCCGATGCCACCCAATACGCACGAAGGTGTAAGGCGTGCCAGGTCCATGCAGACTTCATACACCAACCTTCGGAGTTGCTCCACCCTACTGTTGCTTCATGGCCATTTGAAGCATGGGGAATCGATGTCGCAGGGCCAATCAGTCCCTCTTCGGCAAGAGGTCATCGGTTTATCCTGGCAATAACCGATTACTTCTCAAAATGGGCAGAGGCCACACCGTTGGCCGAAGTTAAAACCTCCAATCTGGTTAGCTTCATCAAACACCATGTCATCCATCGATTTGGTGTCCCCAGGCGGATCATCCATGACAATGGTCCTCAATTCATAAGCCAAGGATTCTATCGGTTCTGCGATAAATACGAATTCAGAATATGGCTTCAACAGCTTACAATCCTGCTGCCAACGGCTTGGCAGAGGCATTCAACAAGACAATCATCAAGCTGCTCAAGAAGTTTGTCTCCTCGAACAAGCGAGATTGGGACGAAAAGCTCGGTGAATGCCTTTGGGCCTACCGGACTACGGTTCGGACACCGACAGGCAATACGCCTTTCTCCCTGGTATATGGGTGCGAAGCGGTCATCCCATTGGAAATCCAGATGCCATCATTACGGGTAGCCTTGACTACTAAGATGACATCAGAAGACAATGATCGCCTGCGTCTTCAAGAGCTCGAAGCCCTGGACGAGAAGCGGCTGCAAGCTCAGCAACATATCGAGCTATATCAGGCTCGGATGTCAAAAGCCTTCAATAAGAAGGTCAAGCAGAGAGTCTTCCACAAAGGAGACCTAGTCTTAGCCGTCAGACGATCGATGATTATGACGCACAAGACCAAAGGCAAATTTCAGCCTAAATGGGAAGGACCGTTTGTGATAGAGACAGTCTATTCAAACGGAGCATACCGCCTTACAACTGCAGATGGCGACCTCCTCATGATGCCGATCAATGGCAAATTCTTAAAGAAGTATTATCCTTAATCAAGGATCTTGCTCTCGATCAGGTTAACATTACACCTCTGATCGAGATCCGCGCGTCCGGAATGCGCACAAAGAGAGCCTCTCTCTCTTTCTCCAAGCATGTCAAACCTGTTGATAGCTGGGGGTCTGCTTAAAATCCCAAGGGACCCGTTCCCACTTGATTCCCTCTCCAAAATCACCTACCAATTCTCATCCATAGAATGGTAGGACCACATATATTCCGCTGTTACGTTAACAATAAACCTATGACAGCAATCCCCTCGTTTCTCTCCAAGAAAATGAGACCTCCAAAATCACCTACCAATTCTCATCCATAGAATGGTAGGACCACATATATTTCGCTGTTACGTTAACACTAAACCTATGACAGTGATTCCCTCGTTTCTCCCCGTGAAAACGAGACTATTCCCAAACTCCATTGTTATTGAGCTTAGTGGCGTCTTAACCGGTTATGTCATTGCGACCTCTGAACCAGTAGACAGCTAAGTCTCAATCCCGAGTCCTGTTGACATTTACAAAAGACAGGTCTCGATACTCGTTGACATTTACAAAAGACGAGTATCACCTATTGATTGAAGCTTGGTGGCTTCTCAACCAGTTATGTCATTGCGACCTCTGAACTGGCAGATAGCCAAGTTTCATCTATTATTGAGCTTAGTGGCGTCTTAACCGGTTATGTCATTGCGACCTCTGAACCAGTAGACAGCTAAGTCTCAATCCCGAGTCCTGTTGACATTTACAAAAGACAGGTCTCGATACTCGTTGACATTTACAAAAGACGAGTATCACCTATTGATTGAAGCTTGGTGGCTTCTCAACCAGTTATGTCATTGCGACCTCTGAACTGGCAGATAGCCAAGTTTCATCTATTATTGAGCTTAGTGGCGTCTTAACCGGTTATGTCATTGCGACCTCTGAACCAGTAGACAGCTAAGTCTCAATCCCGAGTCCTGTTGACATTTACAAAAGACAGGTCTCGATACTCGTTGACATTTACAAAAGACGAGTATCACCTATTGATTGAAGCTTGGTGGCGTCTTAACCAGTTATGTCATTGCGACCTCTGAACTGGCAGATCGCCAAGTTTCATCTACCATTGAGCTTAGCGGCGTCTCAATTGGTTATGTCATTGCGACCTCTGAACCAGCAGACAGCTAAGTCTCAATCTCGATGCTTGCTGACATTTACAAAAGGCAAGTATCTCCCCTTTTTAGCCCCGCAAAGGGCTGACTTCGAGACTGGCAACATCTCAATTGGTTATGTCATTGCGACCTCTGAACCAACAGACAGCCATGCCTCATTATCCAAACAAACAACAGACGACAAAAGAAAAATCTTTCTATTAATTCAGAAGGATGGGATACATGGAGGAGCCTATAGGCGTACATGATAAGATCGAATCCGATCTCCAAGAGAAGCTAGCCGCGTCCTCCTGTCATCTTCAGCCTGGGCCAGCGCCTGTGATCTTAGCTCCGCCGCATCGAAGTCCACCGCCTGAGCCAGACGAGCCTCGGTCTCCGCCAAAGTCGCCCTCTGTGATGACTTCCGCTCCGCCAGTTCCACACTTCGAGCCCTGAGCTGCTTAAGCCGCGCAGACTCTTCATGACGCATCTGTGTAGCTTTGGACAAGAGGAGATTTGCCTTTCGGATCATCTCTTCAGCCCTCTTGATCTTATCTTCAGCGTCAAGAAGAGCACTGCTGGAAGCGTCAATTGCACTCCCAACCTCTGCCTCCTCTGTCTCCAAGGACCTTAAGTCAGAGGAGATAGCCTCAGCAGCCTCTTGAGCGGCGAGCTGAGCCTCGCGCCTTTGGGCGACAAGACGTGTGAGCCGTTCATCAGCCAAAGACGCTGCGTCTGAACGATGGAAATGGCGCCATTCCTCCACGTCCTTCTCAAGGTCATCTACCAGGAGCTCTAGAGCAGCAGCTTGATGGTACCCCTCAAAGTCCCGGATACACTCAATGCCACGGGAGAGGACCATCTTCAGCTTCGAGAATGGCACAGGCGAGCCCTTCAAAACTAGACCGATAGTCTGCTCCAAACTGTTATAGAAGCTGTCGACCAGATTACCGATGAAGTCATTCTCAGCTTCATCAACCCTTGAGACAACCTCGGAGCAATCTACCAACCTAGTCGACACCACCGCGGAAGAAGAAGCGGGAACATCGACAGCAGCAGGGCAAGCCAAAGGTGACCTCGGCGGAGTCCTCAGCGACACCGGCACGCCAGCCACCGCGGAGGTAGGACTGGCAACCACCTCCTGAGCAGCAGGCTCAACTACCAGCGTCGGGGAGGTAGGGCTCACAATCACCTTCAATGCCGTATTCGGCAAGACAGTCTGCACCCCACTCGTTGATATGACTGGAAGTGGGGGTACCTCCGGGACTGCCGCCTCTTCAACCTCAGGGCCCTCCGCTGATTTGGGCTGATAAAAAGGCAGGTCGCCATACAGCGCGTCTAACACAGCTGCGTCTGCCCCGGTCGAAGCGCTCATATCGCCCTTTGACCCTTCAGGAAAACCCTCCGCTTCTTTCGAAGCTGATGCACCTTGGGGACGAATGCCTGCAACAAAACCAAGGTCAAAAAGGAGACGCAACAAATAGGCGAGGACCAAGAGACCTTAGTCTTACCGAAGGCCGATGTCACCTCGTCAGCCGCATCAGAATCCAAGGGTCCCATCGGAAAGTTCTTACCAGACTCAACGCGGATAGCCGGCCCACTCGCCGATTCCTCCGCAGACCACCCGGCAGAGCTGGATGCCATAGGACTTCCTTTAGAAGTCCCAGCGCCCGAAGGGCCAATATCGGCCGCATCACCTCCGGACTCCTCCGAGCGAGCAAAGGAACCAGCTGCACTTCCATAAGTGAACAGGGGATCGTAGTGCTCCCCTTGCTCTCCAATTGCCTCAGCTCCTGCAACAAAGAGCGAATGATGAGTCATGTAAAGCGTGCTGAAGGCATATTAGATGGGACCAATCTTACCAGTAGTCGGTTCAGCAACCGACGGCTCAGCCACTAATGGAGCAGCAGAAGGAGGCGCAGCAGAGGGCTCACCCTCCACCACAATGGTAGGAGTCTGGCGACGGGGCTTCTTCGCCGACAACTTCCTACGGGATCCACTCCCACGCTTCCTTTTGAAGTGGACCTCAGAGTCCCCTTCCTCCACTTCTTCCACATGCTGTGGGGGAGTTGTCCCCACTACACCAGATCCGGCTTCACGAGCACCTGCTTCGAGGGCATCGGGTCTTGTCTCTGCCTCGAAGCGAGGGCTCTCTGCATCAGAAGCCTCGCTATCATCCACAGCGATGAACTCCTCTATGCCAGGAACACGGACTCGCTTGCCCTCCATCTTATCAGAAGCCTTCTGCCTCAGCCGATGAGAAATCAACTTCACACCTGAACTATTGGCTTTGAATCCAGGAGGCGTGGAATTCGAAGCTGCATACCATTGGCAGAAACACAGGGTCGTCCATAGGCCGGGATCCCTCAACGGCGTGCGTAGCCACGCTCCAGTGCCATCCGCGGTAAAGAACCGCCAAGCACGAGCCCCATCAATGAGGCTCCCCATGAAAGCCAGGTCCGGATTCGGGTTGCCCACATACAACTGGTCATACCCAAATTGGCGGGCGAACCGGCTCGGAATGTAGGGCTCCATGTAGCAGGTATCCCCACTCCGGTACAGCAGATGCGAGGGCCGGATACAGACCAGCCACTCGAAAACACCCCGACTCATGGGGGACCGACCTGATTCCACGTCATGGAATTCCTCGTTGTATCCTGCACCCCGCAGGCGAGGAAAGCAACGGAATAGGCTATAAGCGTCATAGCGACGCACTAACTTACGGGCCTCGGCCACATAAGTTTTCTGCCACAGACAGCCTTCAAAACGACGGAGAAGCGCCGTTTGAACACCCTGAGGTGGGTCTTCCCCAGCTCCAATCAAACTGGGGCAGTGCAAGGCGAACCACGCCATCAAGTAGGTGTACGGTAAACCTACCCTAGGATTGGGCCCGTCACGAGGCAAGACGGCACCCTTCCCTCGCCTTGACGCCATTGGCCTGCAGAAAGCCTCCGTCAGTACACGAAGGCCCCTCTGAATACAACACACCATGGCCGGGAGAAGACCCAGACGGTGGCCATGGACCAAGCGAACGGCAGGCAGCAGCACATTCGGGTGAACAATGTCACCCGAAGAAGAAGGCACGACACACTTCTTTAACCAGATGGTTAAGAAGCCAGCCAGCAACGCCTTGCGAGACATAGGCCGACGGGCCTGATGGTGAAAGCTCCGAAGAACATCACCCTTCTCGAAAGGAGCATCATCTTCTGTCACGACGATGTCCTTTTCAGCACGCACCTCCATCCTCGCCAAGATGTCTTCTTCAGCAACTCCGCAATGAGCTGCCTCGGGCACACTAGTCATGTCCGGGAACAAGTAGTTCCCCCAGCTCTTCAAGCTCTTCGAGCTACCTTTGCCACCGGTGTGGATGCTGGAGCAAATGTGCAGGTGGCACATCAATTCCCGATATGTCTCAAGCAAAGCAGGCTCTTGCTTCTCCAAGAGGGCCAGCTCCGCCTCACACGGAAAATACTCTTCATATGGAAGAGACCCGAACGGCAAAGCAGAGATCTCTCGCATCTCATGCAGGGCCATGCCCAATTCACCAACCGGGGTGAAGAAAGTCCCCGAGGCTGGGCAGTACAACTCAAGAATGGCGTAGAAGCACGCCACCTTCATCTCAATGCCGTAGCAGGTCGCCCTGACGGCCTCATAGAGGTTCAACCTCTCTAATTCCCCCTCAAAATGATTGAGGATATAATTGGTCAACTCCGCCCACCATGACCTAGGAGGGTGGACCCAACCAGGAGCCCTGAAGTCCGTGGCGGGATAGTTCCCGTCAACTTCGCAGAACTGAGTGCCAAAGGTCGGCGCCGCAGCTGGATTCTCTCCTACTGGAAGGTCCCTCGCCACCTTCCCAGGGTATAGCCCTATTATGCTACGAGGATAGCCCGCCCTCGAATAGCCGGTCTGGAATGTCAACCTCCCGACACTTACAGATTCGGCATTTAGGCTCACGCCCCACGCCATCTTCCGAGCCTGAGTCACGCTCGCGAAGGAAGACAAAGCGAAATGCCGCTTAGTAGACGGGAGATAGAATCTCTCGCCGTCCAACTGGAAGATCCACTGGCCTTCACCGGCCTGTAGCTGGCGATCGGGATCAGGTGCAGCATCCCCGAACATGAAGTCAGGCTTTTTGTAAGCCTGACGGTCGATATCTTCCAACGGAGCCGTAGTCAAAATGCTCCGCATGGCCTGCGGGCCACCACTCTGAATGAGCGTATCCCGTACAAGGGGGCTCGGCTCACTGAACAAGGAAGCCTGCCCGATGAACTGCAAGCTGATGCTCCCTGCTCGACTGGTTAAGCCAAATAGACTGTTCTGGAGGCCGGAGGCGTGATGCACTGCAAAAACAAAAAGAAAATGAACTATGATTAGTTCACCAATCAAATCGACGCGAAGACACAAAAATTCGCTAAGGCATAGCCTCGCCCAGTAAGCAGGGACAGCGGGATAATAGCTTTGATAAAAAGCTTCGCTTCACAGATAAGACTGCATCTTTGCAAGAAGTGGCATAGCCCTAAGGGCTGGCGTCATCAAAAGGACGTTATGGATAACAGTCACCCTTCGTGGCCACAACTGAAGGCACACGACCCATATCCTGTTCCTCAACAGGATGAAGATTGCCCAAGCAATGGCTTCCTATGGAAGCCCAAGAGAAGAACTGTTCAGTTCTTACTTCCCTGGTGCAAGCAAAATAGGGAAGTTAAGGGAAACGAGTTCCCTGATAAGGACAGATCATATTCGATCGTCCTAATAGCCGAGTATCGACTCCAAAGGATGAAGACCACTCTCTAATCAGATTAGAGAGTCTCTTACCAGCGATCGGTCGCTCAATGAACGGAGGAGGGCCCTCCGCTGCAGAAGTCGCTGCTTCCTTTCCCGCTCGTCTCTTGGGCGCCATTGAAGAATTACAGGAGTTTTTGAACTCTTGAAAAAGGAAGAAAAGAAGAGTCAAGTACTCTGGAAAATTCAAAGAGAAATGATGATTTTCTCTCAGCCCGATCGGGCTTTTATAGGCCAATCAGCGCCTAAATCAAGGCCTCGAAAAAGGGCACATGCCGCCGTTTCGAATTAATTCGAAACAGTGCCCGAAGCGCCTGAGGCGCTTTCCCAAAAGCGACGGTTCAATCCCACTAAGGGGTTAACTCCGCACAAGAGCAAAGTGCGGACTTCGCGCAATCCTTCAAGGACTTAACCGAAAGGTTTGAATTAGCCCTCTAAAGAGGCGCTGACGTGACAGCCTCGCAAAGATCATTCAAAGGAAGGGCTATGCCCGTGCGCAGTTTAGCCCAGCAATGGCCAAACTCTCAGTGAAGCAAGCAAAAATCAAATGATCAGACAAAGAACTTTCATTGATCTAAAAGCAAAGATACATTTGATATTACATCAAAGTTGTGTTTCATACAACACACCAAGTTGCCTAGCAAGGCCATTTGCATAAAAGGCATACAAGCGGTTTTATCTGCTTCCAGACCAGATCAACTGGACACGAAAGGCCTTCCTCCTGCACAAGGCTGTAACCAGTTCTGCCACCGGGACACGGTCATTTTTCTCCACAAAATGGCGGGTCTTATCAGGCCATTTTTTTTGAAGCCTGGCAATAAAAGCTTATCGCCGCCAACACGTCAGATCACCTATAATGGGAACTAGTTTTGATGCTAGTAATCTGACGGGTGTGAGGCCCACTCCCCTGAAGTGGATCGTCCCCGACGAAGGCCACCAAAGTTGAAAGTCGGCAACCAGCCTCACCTCAGATCAAATCATCTCGGATAAGAGGCTGCCAACAGCCTCTGGGACGCGCACCCGCTGCCCCGAATTGTTCCTCCTGCTTAAAGTAAAGCTTCAACCGGGGAAGCATAAGGCAATTTTATGGCTTCTTCCATCAAGTCACCAGACTGGCAAGCATAGCTCACTGCAAGGCAAATTGGAGTAAGTTAGCAGTCAAGCACAAAAACATTAAGTCAGATTCTTCAGCGGCAAAGTAATCCGACTTCAGTCAAAGCAGAGGATAAGCCTCGCCTGCACGGCAACCAGGGGCTGGCTCAGCAAACGCCAAGTCCTAGCCTCGCCTATACGGCAAAGTCAGACTGATCTTGTGAAGAACAGTCTCAACCTCACCAATATGGCAAGACTGGCTCAACTATTGAAGAAGCCAAGTCTCAAGTCCTGCCTGTGCAGCGGACTTAACAAGCAACGATCTTTCACTGATCAAGCCAAGATGATAGCTTCATAGAAAACTATGATGAGATCCTTCTCTGCAGCAGCCAATTGCAAGATGAAGAACAAGGGAAGCTAATCCCTGAAGCGAGCTGCCAAAGCTAAATCAAGGGAGATGAGTTCCCTAAAAGCAGTGAAGTCTTTGAATGATCGAGACTTACTGGTCCTTGGCCGGTTAGACAACCAGAGTGGGTTTTCCTACTAATTCAGAGATCTGAGTATCTCTCACAACCAAGAGAAGAGAAGAAAGGCAAGGCACTTCTCTTCAGAGGACCTCAAGTGTCCTATTTATAGGCCCCATGGCCTGAGTGCGATCACCTCAAGCGTGGAAGCACGAGCGCATTCAAGGCATTTACTGCGCCTTGATAACAGGAACGGTTTCCATTGGAACCGTACAAGGGAAGAGAACGTCTCCCTCATAAAAGGCACTTATTGCGCCTAGAAGAAAGGGAATATCCTCCCTTGGAAACGTGCAAATCGGAGAATATCTCCCTCGATCAGCATGAAGAAAGGAGTAATCCTCCTCGTAACTGGCCCACGGCAGTTGGCCTCGGGAAAGCGACAGATGTTCCAGAGCGAACTTACCTAGCCGCGAAGCTACCCAGACGCGAGTCTACATGATTCCTCGGCGAATCTACATCCCAAAGCAGGATTGAAGGCGAAGCTGAACTCAACCATCATGGCAATGTTCATACTCCACACCACCATCACAGCAGTTCAAAGTATTTCGAAATCTGGGCTATTGCAGACTTTCGAAAACTTTGAAGGGGGTCTTGTTGACACTTAAAAAAGACAAGATTCTCATTGGTCCGAACGATGTCTAAACTTGTTGACATTTACAAAAGACAAGGGACAGACGAGCTGAAGACCAGTTTTCACCCACCTCCAAGGGACAAGGAAGCGATGGACTCCACTGATCCAGCAAGCAGAACAGTGAACCCGGATTGTTTCTAACAGACCTCAGCAGGTCTAAAATGCTAGCATTTAGCATTACATTAGCCCAAGGAGATAGCCTCGCTTGAGAGACTAACATCATCCAGAGCACCGCCAGGAAGCCAACTGATAGCTTCGCCGAAAACCCTCTTTTCGGACTTCGCCGAAGACCCTCTTTTCGGACTTCGCCGAAGACCCTCTTTTCGGACTTCGCCAGGAATTGCCTCTAGCTCCGCTATGAGCCTCAAAGCGGGCAGCTCCGCCATCAGCCTGCTATGGTCAACCTTTGACCAATCAAATCTCCTGATGAGATCGGATTTAATCTAATCAAATCCAATCAGGATTCAAATATGGCAGGTGATTGCCACAATCTCTTGACTCTCTTGAAACGAGTAAGTGGATCAAGGAGAATCAATCAACGATATGGAAAGGATCATAACATATCGGAAAGATCAACCGATTTGCCATTTTCTAGCTCCGCGGAAGCTATTATAGCCTCGCAGCAAGGCTACTTTCCAGATTCAAACAGATTCGGTTCAATCTGTTTCTATATCTTCAAAGGGGACGATTATACCCTTACTTTCCCTATAAATAGCCCGTCAGGGGCACAAGGGAGAGGCATCGGATTGCAGAGGAAGGAGCCATCAATTGCCTTCTGATCGCAAGAATCGATCAATTAGCTTCTTCGACTGAGGCTTCTTCATAACGCACCGTGCGTTTCTCGAATTCAGAGACCTTTTAGAGAATTGCTTTCTCTATCCAGGGTGTTGATACCCTAACATCGTCCTTCTTCCCAAGGAATCTCCGGAACCAGGCGAGAAGGAATTCCTTATCGAAGGCGATTTTGAGAAGCAGCAAGAGGGTTCTACCAATCCTCTATTCTCTGATTCCCGGAACCAGGCGAGAAGGGAATCTCATCGCTCGCATCGTCAAAGGGACAAAGTGGTCGCGCGCTGACCAGACTCCTATCGGCACACTTCTCCAGAATCTCTGAGGGGATCTACTTGTAATCTTTTTAAGAATACTTGTAATTTAGCTCCTCAAACTCTTTTTGTAAGTTTTTCCCCTTTGCAAACATAATGGAAAACAGCAGTCGACCGATGTTCCAACGGCTCTTTTGTCAGCAGGGACCCGGTCGACCGGCAGTCGACCGGTAGGCCTGCAACAAGCCATAACGGCTCTTTCTTCTTTTGGAATTTCTGAAAAACTGTTTTTGGTTTTCTCTTTTACAGAGTTTTTAGGAGTTGTTGGGACTCTTTTTCTGATCAAATTAGCTGGAAAAATCAGAGTTTTTAACCTATTCTCTCCCTATAAATAGTGGGAAATAGGCCTTAGTTATTTACCAAGAAAAATACAAGTTTTCATTGTTTTCAAGTGAAAGAGAAAAATAGTTTAAAGCTTTCATTTCCATTCTTTCAAATTGGTTTTTCAGTTGTTGTTTGATCTCTAATATCACTCTACAACTGAAGCTTTCTCACCACACTTCATAGAGCCAAAAATTTCATATTCTTTCTATAAGTGAAGTTGTAAAAGAGTGAGAGTGTTTGTAAAAGAGTGTTGTGGTCTAGTTAAAGATCACTATTTGTAATCCTTGTTCTTGTGGAGACAAACTCCTCGGTGGAGTTTCTTTGTAAGGTGAAGCTACGGGCTTGAGGTCTTGGAGGCCTAACTTGTACGGGATCCTAAGGGGATAGTGGAAACCCTTCACGGAGGTGAAGGCGGGGACTAGAGCAACGGGCTCGAACCTCGAAACAAATCATCTTTGTTTGCGATTGCCTTTGCGTTCTTCTTGCTTTCAATTTCTCTTGTTTTATATTGCCTTGAATTATTTGCTTGAGTAACTAACCCTCTACTTGTGGAATCTTGTGTTGCTATACTTGTTGTGTTACATTGTGAGCCTTTCATTTTCATCATCATACTTGGCATTGATCAATCACACCTCAATACAACACGGTTGCATTGCGCACCTCTAACCCATTTAAGGGGAATTGGGAGGAAGGAGTTCAGAACCTCGCAAGGGGTATTCGGCTCTTAGTCGTGTTTTTGAGAGATTGTTGCATCACTCATTTCATAAGTTTAAAAAGATCATTAGATTAGTAATTACACCTATTCACCCCCCCTCTAGGTGTATTTCAATTGGTATCAGAGCTTGGACTCTAGGATTTGGCTTAATAACCTTAGAGAGATCCTCATATTGCTAATCATTTCATTCATTTCCACATAGTAAACATGGCCGATGGTATTAAGACACCCCCTAAGTTTGATGGACTTAACTTTCCCATATGGAAGGTTAAGATGACCGTTTTCTCTTGCAATCTCTAGGTAGCCGAGTTGCAAAGGCCGTGACTAAACAATTTAGTACCCCCGATGGTGATGAATCTACTTGGTCCGAAATTGAGACCAAGGAGTTTGATGCTAATGCTAGGGCTCATTATGCACTCCTACAAGCCCTCAATGATGATGACATAGCTAGAGTCATCCATTGCAAATCCGCCTATGAGATTTGGACCCATTTGCTAGTAACACATGAGGGGACATCACAAGTGAAGAGGGCCAAGATAGACCTTCTTCGGTCCCAATATGAAAATTTTAGCATGCAAGAACATGAAACCATAGATGATATGGTTACTAAATTTACTAAGATTACTAATGGGCTTTCTTCTCTAGGTGAAGACATCAACAACGACCAAAGGGTGAGAAAGATCATCCGGGCTCTTCCTCCATCATGGGAAGTGAAAGCTACAACATTGAAGGAACTCAATGATAAAGATGAGATTGAGCTCATCGGACTCATTGGGAATTTAAAAACCCATGAGATGGAGAGGAAGGCAAGGGAGGACATGGCACCCTCCAAGAAGAAGACTATTGCCTTCAAAAGTCATGCTACTTACTCCGACGAAGATGATGAAGAAGAAGATGACGAGGAGCTCTCACTTCTAGTCAAAACGTCCGGAGGATGTACAACAAGGCAAAGTTCCAAGGACGGAGGAGATGGCAAGGAGGCAAAGAAGAGAGAAAGATCATATGCTTCAATTGCCAAAAGCCGGGACACATTGTAGCGGAGTGTCCGGACCAAGTGAAGCCATCTTCATCCAAGAAGCCATACAAGAAGAAGGCTATGAAAGCAACATGGGATGACCAAAGTGAATCCGAAGAGGAGATTGACACCGCCAATATGTGCTTCATGGCAAATGAGAGCACAAGCAAGGTAACCCCCTCAACTCCTTTTGATGAAGATTTATCCATGGATGAGTTAAGTGAAGCATTTATAGAACTTTCTCAAAATTATGACTTCATGAAGAAAAAGTACTTGAAAATGAAAAAGGATAATGAATCTTTGAGTATTCAAGTGTTAAATCTTTCTAAAGAAAATAATGACTTGCATTCTTCTTTAGTTTCCACTAAAAATGATTTTGAAAAATATAAGATTGCTTGTAAAGGAAAGACCCCATTTGTAGATTCTAATGAGATTGCCATGCTTAAGGAAAGATTAGACTCATTAGATGTTGTTTTGAAAAAGTGTAGTGAGTTTGATAAGAAGAAGATGGAGAATATGTTTCCTAAGAAACAAGCTCCTAAGAAAAATGTTCATCATGCTCATGCTCATGCTCATGTACATGCTACACAACCTATGCATCATGGTAAACCCCCAAAGCATGCTCACACTTCACATACACACCATGCATTTATGTATAGAAAAGTGTACACATGTTCACATTGTGGACGGAAAGGACACTTAGCTAATTTTTGCTATGATAGACTAAGTGCATCATCTCATAATGTTTGGGTTCGTAACACTAACTTTCAAGGACCCAAGAAAGTTTGGGTACCAAAGTCAACAATTGTTTTAAATGATGTAGGTACTTTCCAAAGCCCAACGACGTAGAGGTTTGTGGTATCTTGATAGCGGTTGCTCAAGGCACATGACTTGGGACATTAACAACTTTGCAACCCTATCAAGATATCATGAAGGTGGCACCGTCACCTTCGGAGATGACGCCAAGGGTAAAATCATTGGTATTGGTAATGTAAAGCTTGGCACTTCTCCTTTAAATTGAAAATGTAGTTTTAGTAGACGGGCTCAAGCATAATCTCTTGAGCATTAGTCAATTATGTGATAAAGGATTTAATGTTATTTTTGATGATATTGCTTGTAAAATAGTTGACAAAAATTCTAATGTTTGTGTATTTTCCGGTTTTCGTGAAAGTAATGTATATATGATAGATATGCTAAATATGTCTTGTAATATAACATGTTTAAAAGCCCTCGATGACGACTCTTGGTTATGGCATAGGAGATTAGGCCACGTTTCATTTGACCATATTTCTAGGCTTAACTCTAAGGAAATGGTGAAGGGTATTCCTTCATTGAACTTTGAAAAGGACCGAGTTTGTGACGCATGTCAATTTGGGAAACAAACTAAGTCCTCATTCAAATCAATTAAGGATATCATGTCATCACGTCCATTGGAGCTAATCCACATGGATTTATTTGGCCCTACACAAACCAAAAGTTTAAGTGGGAGTAGATTTGCTTATGTTTTAGTAGATGATTTTTCGCGTTTTACTTGGGTTTATTTTCTTGAACATAAAAGTCAAGCCTTTTCACATTTTCAAGCCTTTAAGAAAAGAGTTGAAAAGGAAAATGACTCCTCAATAATTAAAATAAGAAGTGATAGAGGAGGTGAGTTCATTAACCTTCCCTTTACCACTTTTTGTGAGGAACATGGAATAAAACATGAACTTTCTTGTCCTAGAACTCCACAACAAAATGGAGTAGTTGAGCGGAAAAATCGTACTTTACAAGAGATGGCTAGGACAATGTTAAATGAATATGGTCTACCACATTATTTGTGGGCCGAGGCCGTTCATACTTCATGTTACATTGCAAATCGTGTTTTCCTATGTAAAAATACTACTAAGACTTCTTATGAGATGTATTTTTCTAGAAAACCTAATGTTTCTTATTTCAAAGTGTTTGGTTGCAAATGTTTTGTTTTAAATACAAATATTAATTGAGAAAATTTGATGCTAGATCATATGAGGCTATTTTTGTAGGTTACTCAAATACTAGTAAGGCTTATAGAGTCTTCAATAGGTCAACTTTGACTATTGAGGAATCTATTCATGTTAAATTTGAGGAATCTAACAAGTTTGTTAAGAATTGTGTAGAAATTGATGCTTTAGATGAAGGGTTGGAGAAAGTGACCTTGGAGGATGCTTCTACCATGGGAGACAAGCCAAAGGATGGTGATGGAAGTGAAGCCAAAGTGGAAGAGGCTCAAGGAAATGAACATCAAGCAAATGAAGAGGAGCCCTCTCAACCACTACCAAGGATTGGAGATTCAATCCTCATCATCCCAAGGACCTCGTCATAGGTGAAGTATCAAAAGGGGTAACCACTCGCTCTAAGATTCAAGATTTTTGTGGTAATTTTGCTTTTATTTCACACATAGAACCTAAAAATGTCCTCGAGGCCGAGGCCGATTCATATTGGTTGCTTGCTATGCAAGAGGAGCTCAATCAATTTGAGCGCAACCAAGTATGGCATCTTGTTCCTAGGCCCCAAGATAGACCAACTATTGGTACTAAATGGATCTTTAAGAACAAGTTGGATGAATCGGGTAATGTAGTTAGAAACAAGGCTAGGTTAGTTGCCCAAGGTTACACTCAAATCGAGGGAATCGATTTTGAAGAAACCTTTGCACCCGTAGCACGGCTCGAAGCCATACGGATGACCTTAGCATATGCCTCATTTAAAGATTTTAAGTTATTTCAAATGGATGTAAAGAGTGCTTTTCTTAATGGTTATATTGATGAGGAGGTGTATGTTGAACAACCCCCCGGGTTTGTTGATCCTACACACCCTAATTATGTTTATAAATTAGATAAAGCACTATATGGTTTGAAACAAGCCCCTAGGGCTTGGTATGAAAGATTGTCTTCATTTTTGCTTTCAAATGATTTTAAGAAAGGAAAAGTTGATAAAACATTATTTACCAAACATATAGATCAAGATATCCTCATAGTTCAAATTTATGTTGATGACATTATTTTTGGATCTACTAATGTTTCACTTTGCAAGAATTTTGAGTCATGCATGAAAAAGGAATTCGAGATGTCTATGATGGGGGAGCTCAACTTCTTCCTTGGATTTCAAATCAAGCAACGTAGTGATGGGACATTCATCAACCAAGCCAAGTACACCAAAGAACTCATCAAGAGGTTCGGGCTTGAAGGATCCAAAGTAGCAAAGACTCCCATGGCAACCACTACGAAACTTGACAAGGACGAACAAGGTAAGGAAGTAGACATCAAATTATTTCGTAGCATGATTGGTAGTTTACTCTATCTTACGGCTAGTAGGCCGGATATAATGTTTTCCGTATGTTTATGTGCACGTTTTCAATCATGTCCTAAGGAATCACACTTAATAGCGGTAAAACGCATAATTAGGTATCTTAGGGGCACAATTGATTTAGGTTTGTGGTATCCGAAAACTAACCAATTTACCATGACTAGTTATTCGGATGCCGACTATGCCGGTTGTAGGGTAGATAGGAAGAGCACAAGTGGCACTTGCCAATTCTTGGGCAATTGTCTTGTGTCTTGGTCTTCCAAGAAGCAAAATAGTGTAGCCCTTTCAACCGCCGAGGCGGAGTATGTAGCAGCCGGAGCTTGTTGTGCACAAGTACTCTGGATGAAACATACTCTTCTCGATTTTGATTTACTTTTTGATCATGTTAAGATTTATTGTGATAATACTAGTGCTATTCACATGACCAAAAATGCTAATCAACATAGTAAAACCAAACATATAGACATTAGATATCATTTTCTTAGAGATCACTTTGAAAAAGGTGACATAGATATTGATTTTGTTTCTACTGATTTTCAACTTGCAGACATTTTCACAAAACCTTTAGATTTTGCAAGATTTTCTTTCATTTGTGGAGAATTGAATATTTGTATGATTGATACTTAAAATATTTTTAGTTTGCTTATTCTTGTTTTTAGCATGTCTTCAAATATTTTCTTGTTTGTATGTTTATTCTTGTTTTTAACCCTTTTTGATGTATGACAAAAAGGGGGAGAAATATAATATATATAAGTTTGGGAGAAAAATATGAAAGTTGTTATTCCTTATTTTAGTTTTATGACAAAATTTTTGGTGATGATATTTTTTCAATGCTTTATGTATGCTTACATAGTTGTTCATATTCATGTTAAATACATAGCATTGTTTAAGGGGGAGCTTTCCAAGCTCTTTCCTCCTTTATTTGTTTAATAACTCATATGTTTTGTCATCATCAAAAAGGGGGAGATTGTTGGCCCAAGGTTACAATCAACCCATGTTTAGTGTATTTTGATGATTACAAAACATATTAGTTATTTGTACTAATATAAATTGTTGTTTAAGTGTGTTTCAGGTTTATATATTAAAGAGATGAATTCTTCCCTAAAGGAAGGTACATTGGACTCAAGACAAGTCAAATTGGGCTCAAAGTACAATATTGAAGATCAAGTGAAGATAGCCCATCTTAAAGTCTTGAAGACCTAGAAGTTTGTAAGTTTAGTTTGTTAAAGATTGAATATGTGAAATTTGGCTCTAGGATTTGCACACACATTTGTTTTGTATGTTTCCTTTGTTTTTGAAAATGTTTATTTCTAAGTTTATGCCTTAGTTTATACATACATGTACTCAAAGCTTTATATCTTCAAAAACTTGTTTAAAACATGATATAAACTATTTTCTGCATAACACTTAGCTTCAGATTTTTTAAAAGAATTTTTACAAAATTTTCTATCTCAAAAATCTGCCCAGAATCCTGTTTCAGGCAGACCGGTCGACCGGCAGTCGACCGGCTGCTGTGTCCGGACATGCACAGGTTGTGCATGTCTGTCGGTCGACCGGACCAACAGACCGGTCGACCGAAAAGAGATGTTTGCTCTCTGTATCTTTTCGGTCGACTGGGTCGGTCGACCGATAGAAGGAACCTGTGTTTCCTTTCTTGGATCGGTCGACTGGCAGTCGACCGATGTTCCAACGGCTCTTTTGCCAGCAGGGACCCGGTCGACCGGCAGTCGACCGGTAGGCCTGCAACAAGCCATAACGGCTCTTTCTTCTTTTGGAATTTCTGAAAAACTGTTTTTGGTTTTCTCTTTTACAGAGTTTTTAGGAGTTGTTGGGACTCTTTTTCTGATCAAATTAGCTGGAAAAATCAGAGTTTTTAACCTATTCTCTCCCTATAAATAGTGGGGAATAGGCCTTAGTTATTTACCAAGAAAAATACAAGTTTTCATTGTTTTCAAGTGAAAGAGAAAAATAGTTTAAAGCTTTCATTTCCATTCTTTCAAATTGGTTTTTCAGTTGTTGTTTGATCTCTAATATCACTCTACAACTGAAGCTTTTCTCACCACACTTCATAGAGCCAAAATTTCATATTCTTTCTATAAGTGAAGTTGTAAAAGAGTGAGAGTGTTTGTAAAAGAGTGTTGTGGTCTAGTTAAAGATCACTATTTGTAATCCTTGTTCTTGTGGAGACAAGCTCCTCGGTGGAGTTTCTTTGTAAGGTGAAGCTACGGGCTTGAGGTCTTTGGAGGCCTAACTTGTACGGGATCCTAAGGGGATAGTGGAAACCCTTCACAGAGGTGAAGGCGGGGACTAGAGCAACGGGCTCGAACCTCGAAACAAATCATCCTTGTTTGCGATTGCCTTTGCGTTCTTCTTACTTTCAATTTCTCTTGTTTTATATTGCCTTGAATTATTTGCTTGAGTAACTAACCCTCTACTTGTGGAATCTTGTGTTGCTATACTTGTTGTGTTACATTGTGAGCCTTTCATTTTCATCATCATACTTGGCATTGATCAATCACACCTCAATACAACACGGTTGCATTGCGCACCTCTAACCCATTTAAGGGGAATTGGGAGGAAGGAGTTCAGAACCTCGCAAGGGGTATTCGGCTCTTAGTCGTGTTTTTGAGAGATTGTTGCATCACTCATTTCATAAGTTTAAAAAGATCATTAGATTAGTAATTACACCTATTCACCCCCCCCTCTAGGTGTATTTCATATGTATGAACAGTCAAACATTTGACTATCACCATATGAAATAAAGAGCTTTATGCTATAATATGATCTTGTACCTTATAAAATCTATTTTGATAAAAGGGTCTCTTTTTAGGAGTGTAGTCCTAGATATATCGAGGGAAATGAGATTAAACCCATAGATGATATCACTGACAACATGATCCCAATCTTCTTGACTGGCGAGCTATTCCCATGAAAGAGGTTCAATGTAGTCAAAACAAGCTGAACTGGTGATACTCGTGTGGAGCATCGACTCGGATATGTTTATAACTTATTTGTAGCATTGTGTAGCTACAATCCTTCTCTATAATAATGGTGCTCTTATGATATAGCTGATTAGGTTGAGTTAAACTCTTAATAAGTCTAATACACGGAATATAATATCCGATTGTAGTATCATTTGAGAACTTATCAACGTGAGAGGAACGGTGAGGACTTGACTGACCCCTAAAAACTCTCATTAGACGATTACTGTGAGCATGACCATTAAATCTCAACCCGCTCGCTTAATAGATGACTTTTGTGTGTTTTTTGTCAATATCTGGTAAAGAGGTATAATTCAAGATGGAATTTATCATGTCTCTCACATTATGATAAATTCACTAAGAGTAGATTCAAAACCCCAAGCTACCTATCCTGAATCATAGTATGATGTTGACCAATTTTTATTTATATTTTATATTTTATATATTATGTTTTATGTTTTGTTCTGTTTATTTTGTCTTCATGGAAACCCAATCTCTAGGGGGTTGCTGGGATTGAGTGAATATAACCCCATGGGAAAGCTTAATTTTCTTATTAGTGTTCATTTAGCCTATTTGTTTAGTTTCACATGGGATATGAGATCGAAAGAAAAGTGGTTTATATACCATTTCTTTCATCCCATTTGTTATAAGTTATGTGTTTTGGGTCGGGATAACCACACGTGCTGTGCTGCGCCGTGCAAATGCCAATGCCAACGCTGGTGCACGTGCGAGTGAGCATGTGCCCTGTTTATTTTATTTTATTTCTTTTATTTTTTGTTTTGACTGATTCTTGAGTTAACTGATCTCGATTTGACCGTTTCAAACTCAATTACAACATGGCGTAACTAACCTCTAACTGACTCGACTAATTCTAACACGACTGGTCTTAATTAATCTCGAACTAAATAATCCTAAAGGGTATAAATACATCACTCTACATTCAGAAATAACACACAACAATTCTTCTTCTCTCTTTGAGTTCTTTCTCTTGCACTTACACAGTATCTGAGAAGAACTCTCTTTCTAAATTCTCAGTGGTTTTATTTTAATTTTATGGGCAACCGCTCTTAGTCTGAGCAGAGGCCCAGGCTTGCTCTTGAATCTTCGTGTTGGTGTTTCCGGGAGTTTTTATCGCTAGTTGACAGCGACCGCTGTAATGCCCGAGCGATAGGGCGGGCCTCAGTCTTCTACGATAGTGACTTGTCACGACTGTTCTCACATCCGCATTTTTCTTCTCTTTATTTTAGCAATATCTTTTATTCACATTAGATTCTGTTTTAAATAATAAAATTTAGATTAGAAAATATCAAGAAATCGAGCAATAAATCCATCTGCTAGTGAGCCACTGGGACCGGGGACCATTCACGGCCCACACTGTCACTCAATCACTGGGTTCTTTCGATTAATTCAATGTTTTGTTCTGGATTTGAATTGGAGGGAGTAAATGTAAGAGACAGAGAGAGGACAGCAGTGTAGAGCGACAGTAATCGCGCACAGACGTTTACGATCTCACTCGCCCAAGGAATGCGCCGGCCAAAATACGTGTATTATTCCCTTTCCAGTCCTGCTGCTTCGCTGGTCGCTTTCATTCTGCAACCTTCTTTCATTATACTGTGGATCTACAGGGCGGAGTTAAAGGTCCAGCGTACGGAGGGGGCCAGCGGCAGGCAGTCCAGTTATTAGTCCCGCCAGAGAACTTAGGGGATTCAAAAAATGAGATCAAAGTTACAGTCTACTGTTTTGAAACACAAACATGTAACAGATGAATTTATGAGTTTTTACCCCATGATTCAGATCTGATTCTGACTAAGCACCACTTCTTGTAGAAGTGGTTTCAATTATTCAGAGATTAAGTTTCCTGACTAGGCAAGGTTTTGATGGGAATCTGATTCCGACCCAATCCAATTATCTAAACTCGATGAACTTGAACTGGGACAAAAATATAAATATGACATTTAAGTCTCTACCACGAGATCAAAACTCCGAAGTTGCCAAGAGAGTTTAGCGTGATATATTTATATTCTAACAAAAACTTCGAATTGTGTATTAACAGATATAAAGTAATAATATATATTAATAACATTACCTCATAAAACCAATTTTATAACTTAAATTTATAGTATGCCACACTTTCTATGATCCAAGTTCCCATTATAACGAAATGATGGATTTAGGCTGCATTTGGATATTTTAATAAAAACTTAAAGATGTTTTTAGTGTTTTATAAATAAAAAATTTACAAAAAATTGTATTTTATAGAATCTAAAATTTATGTGTTTATGTTTGGTTCCAAAAGTTATCAAGTTAGAATAAAATACATGACTGTAATCTAAACACAACAATCATCAAATTGGAAATTTCAGTTGAGAGTAGAAGATTTTAAAATCAAAATTGCATACTATGAAGATTTTTTATCATATTGTTTTTAATTAAGAAATGCATTCTATGTGTTACCTGAGACACTCGGGCCTAATTTGATCCTAGCCCTGTGAGTTATTACGTGGGGAAAAAAAAAAAAAAATCTAAATCCGAGTTGATCCAGTGATATACACAATTGAATATTAATTGAGTGGAGTTAAATAATTGATAATTATCAAAATCTCAATACTTTTTAAATACATAATTTTTACAAAAAAAAATTACATTGAAAGTTTCGAGTGCAACAACGGAGTGAATTATCTGCCTGAATTGGTTCCTTCCTAAAACTATCCTATTTTAAAATATCTTTTTTTTTACCCATCAATTTAATTACTCAAGTTAAATTTTTCATTTGATATCTGTGAAAATTAAACTTGAAATTTGTCGCTCGTGAGGAAAGAGTCTCACCAATGAGCTACCCAGCTAGTTCAACTCCCCAGTTTCTTATTTTTAAAACTTAATAATGCACTGGTAATTTGCTGATACAGACGAGACGAGGGTTTAAAGTGAAGAGATATGGTTAATAATTATTATTGACTGCGATTATATAACATTTTAGTCATAATCAACCAGATCAAGCTCCTAGTTAAAATTATTTCCAATATATAGTGCAGCCGTTCAAGGAAATTCGCAACTTTTAGAGTATTGGCGTGATGTCCAATTGTCCACTCGCCTGATATTAATGTGTGTTCACAAACAAAAAGGAAAAAGAATTGTTTATCATTACAATCTTAGCTTTCTGTTAAATCAAAAAGGGAAAAAAGGAAGAAATAGATTTCTATTTTATACTAAAATTTATTGTTAACCCTTGTTAGTATACGCCTCTTATTAGTTTATCATTATGCCCGGGAGGGAGAGAAGAATCGACTAAGCGTCTGTTTGGTTGTCGTGATTGGCTGTAATTAGTAAGTCGTAATTGGTAAAATCTTTTATAGTTGTAAATGAGTTACATGCATGTACGTTTTATGGTGTTTAGCTGGTAGTATAAAGTTATAAGTGAGAAAGTGTATTGTATTTTACGGTGTTTGATTGTCATAATGTGTAAGTCGTAAGTAAAAAAGTTGGTCACAAAATTAACTATTTGGTGATTTAAAAAGTTTTAATATTGCAAATAAATATTAAAAATGTTAAATATTAAAAAATTTAATATTAACATAAAAAATAATACAAATTTGTATGACCATAAAATTAACTGTAACTGGGCTTTAAGTGAATAATAATTGGTTTGCAAGTGAGTGATAATTGAGTTACGTAAGTCTTTTACGAATTACGGTCCAAACAACGCCGTAATTGTAATTGGGTTGTAAGTCATTTACGAATTACGGACTTTTATGCCTTTTATGAAGAAACAAACGGCCCCTTAGGGTATGACTCATGACCGCCTTAGAATATTTGAAGCCTTAAATCTGACCTAACTCCGGTCATGGGTCCTAATTCAACCGTCCTTGGTACCAACATCAAAAACTTTAGAGCTTGTCATAAGCTTTATTTAATTTTTTTTTAAAAAAAGAAACACTTTTATCTATCTTGCTTATTGTGCAGACTTTAGGTCTTTTGAAATTAAGGGTCTAAAATTGGATTGCTTAATAGATTTTATATTCCAATCCAAGCTAACTTTTAAAATAGAGAATGAGTATTATATTATATTGCATGCTCGCAGGCAGAGTCTAAAATTGGCCCTCTTAAACTCCAGCGTGGGGATCGGGCCTAGGATGGACCCTAGCCTCAACCCTTATCTCAAAATAAACTGGGCCTAAAATAATGCTCAAAGCTCCAACCCATTTTTTAACAGGATCGAGGCAGGGATCAGGTTTTTTTTTTTTGGGCGTCCCCCATCATCCCTACTTCAAATCCAAGTTAAGGCTTTTATTTAAGGGGGTGTTTGCATATCGGGAAGTGGGAAAGTGAAAAATCTCAGTTATCATTTTCTTTATTTATTTTGAATCGGAAATAGAAAATAAGAAAAAAATTTCTTTTTTTTCACTTTTTTTTACACTACTATTTTTTCACTTTCAGGGTGCTACAGTTAATTTTGTGGTCAAGTAAATTCATTTGTAATAATTCGTACTTCAAAACAGTTAATTTTGATATCATGTAAATCTCACGTCTAATTCAATTACAGTCATAAAATGTTATTTTAGAATTGATTTTTAATTTAATATTATTTTGTTTGTTTCGTGAATCAATCTGACAACTAATCAATATCACCGATCTAATTGGTCAGGTCGGTGAATATCAGGTGGGAGGTTTCTGTTTAATAGAACGTTTCTTAATTACAGAACCACCTTTCAATTACCTTCCTTGATTAAACACCACTAGACTGGTTATGAGTCAGTCTCAATATACTGAGAATATCAGTATAACTCCTGTATAAAGAAAATTAATTCACTTATACAGTACTTGGAGTGAGGTACGCTTATAACTAATCTCCTTAAGACAATTACATCTCCCGCTACGGTACTAACGGGTTACTGGACGCTGGTCTCAAGATATAACACTCCTTCACGGTATTTAGATAGCACTACCAAATCACCATACGGTCGAACCGTAGTTAACCAGTACCTTCACAGGATTATCAAAGCAGCGTGATTAAGACAAATTTCAGGGAGAATATTTGTCTTTACTTTGGAGGAACAACCACTATAGAGAAAGGAAGAAGATAGAAGAATATTCTTCTTCAGAAGTCACAGATTCAGAAAGCAATTCTATTAAAGAATCTGTTAAATTTTCTGAGCCTTCTTTCAGAACGAATCTGGTGGAAATCACTTCGGAATCCGAGTTGCAGAATTCTCATTTCCTGTTGGAAGTGCCACTTCAAAATGCAGAGAAAGGAATAGGCTTTCCTTATCCTTTTCTGTGTGTTTTGTTGTATTTGTTGTGTTTTGCTTGAGAGAAACGGGGCGCTATTTATAGCTCTCCGAGAAGGGTAGATCCGTTCGAACCCAACCGAACGGTTGCAACGGTTCAGTCCGAACGGTTGCAACGGTTCGTTTCAGATAGAAATTGCTCAACTGTTCGCGGCGATTTTTCTATCAGCTGTTGTGCTGATTCGGTTCGGATCCGGATGGCGGAGCTGGCACGATCCGCTGTAACCCATACCATGAGACTTGGTTCAAAAAGAACCGGACCGGGTTAGGAACCCGAGCCCGGACTGACACCGGCGCCGGCAGCACGCGCGCGCATGTGGGCATGGTTTCCCCCTAATCGCGTGCGAAAACTCAAAGTACCCAAAAGACACACCTTTTGTTCCCATTTTTCTTTATTTAAACACTTCAAACTTTCATTCCATGGCCAACGTGGGACTAAATGTTTTTAGGTACCTTTAGTCCCCTTTTGGTTTTGAATTAGGCAAACTTTAGACTTGAATATCTCATTCATTCGAAGTCGGAATTGAACATGTGAATATACCATGTTCATCCCTAATGGAAGGAGAACACACTCCAACCATTATCCAATTGATTCTATCAAGGGATCTCGCCATAATTCAACTCAAAGATTCACATTTATTCTTCATATTTCAACAATTTTATGGTCAATTTTTTACTTCTACTTTCATTTACTAACCAAACACCGGAAAGCATAATGTAATTTTTTACTTACACTTTCACATTGTAATTAAATATCGAAAATAAAAATTACACAAATCTAAATTTTCTACTGTACTTTCACATCTCTCATCCTCATTTCTCACTTACACATTTTCCTCCCATTTTAAGCCAAACATGTCCTAATATAACAATAATAAATAACATTTACTATTATGTGTTATGTTTTTTTTGTGTGCGCGCTTTTTTGTTTTTCCTTTTTTTTTTTTTTTGTTGGGGTTAGGGGGTAAACTTAGATTCGATTGCTTACGAGATGTAGATCTCTCCAGGATCCAAACTCAGTAACCCGAACGAATTTATAGTTTTGCTTTTTATAGTTATTTCAATGTACTATGATGAATTATGTGAAAATTGTATTATTTAAATAAAAGTGTTAGATTTGCGTAGCTTGAAACCGAGTCCAAATTCAATAAATTGTGATCGTGTTTTTCAAGTGAATCCTCACTTTATCAATAAATTTGGATCCCAATGTGCATCCTATACATTTATCATGAGTATACACTACATCTGTGCCTGAGTAACTAAGTTTACTCACAAAACTCATCGAAAGCCAAAAAAAAGGCACATTTGTTGCACTAATTAAAAGTCATACTGTTCACTTAGGTACAAAATAACCAATAGAGCCAAATAAATCACATTATCATAAAAAAAAAATACTATATTATTTCATGTGTTAGATAATGCAAATGGAACGTTTATATATGTATAACACTTCAATGTATACTGTCCGTTATTAGATTTGGTGGACCGTGTGTTGCATGATCCACAGAATCTGAGCCTCTCACGGGCTGCTGAGAACGTAACATTTTTCATTGTTCATGCACACTAACCTTTTTCATTGTTATTAAGGGATGTCTGCCACGTGGATGTTTGAAATCCAATTATTTTGAGGGGATCTGTGAGGATTAGTCCATTTTGAAGTAGAAGACATCAAGCCTACTGCCTTTGATACTTACAGGATGTGACGAAATGAGTTTTTAAAGATAGTTTCCCTTTTGCAAATGTGAAAAATCTCACACATAAATTTGAAGTCGATGCACCAACTCTAGTAATTTCAATGTCCCAATTGAATTTGGAGGTTAGTTTCAGCCTAGCATGTAGCTGAGTATTACTTTTAAGACTGAGTAAAAATCGAAGAGAGCAGGATCTATTTTTTTTATTCCTCAAGTACTTGTTTTTTTTATAGAGGAGACTTCCAGAGATGAAGATATAGAGTGTGATTCACGAGGTTAGCTCAAATGAGTTCTGAAATAGAAGCTTGAGCTCAAATTTTATGTGATTTCTAGCTGCATCATTTTGTGCTGTTTATGACAACTATAAATTTCATAATACTTTGAAATACTGTTTGGGAGTTGAAATGGTCCAAGTATCTGATTCTATATTTATGTTTAATATTTTTTAGGGTTTTTTGTTTAAATATTATGTAATAGATAATGCTAGTATACTGTATAATAACCTCTGATCTGCTACATTTTGGATAGGCTTGGGCACACAGACCTTCACAGTGTGTTGATACTAGCATACAAATTTTTTGCATCCGCTTGAACCAGCACAAAGCACAATGAGCAACAACACGGGGAGAAGTAACAAAAGAGAGACAAAAACAAAAGGGGAAATGTGCATAAGCCCTTAGCTTTGTTTTTTTCAAGTTCAAAAAAAACCCTGTACTTTAATTTCGTGTTAAAAAAAAACCCCAGACTTAGTTTTGAGTTTCACAAAGAGGTATTACTTATTTTGTTAATCCATGTATTATCCTTGTGTGTGGGGCTCTATCCTGCTATGCTAGTTTCAGGCACGTGGGTTGTAATTATTACTTCTCACGCGTTATAAAGTGCTAACTGTGTAAATTATTTGTGAGTTTGTGTCTACCTTCGTGTGTTTGTGTCTACCTTTGACTGCTTTGTGACACAGTGTAAAATTTAGAGTAAATCACTTATTGCAGGCGCACTAAATGCACTCATGTTTTCAAATATGACGGCTTATCATTAAAGTGGACACCTTTTAGGGTTTTTGAACATTTTAATTGATTAATCAAAGGAGAGAAAAAAGTGCATAGAGGGAAATTTGGCGGGAAATTGAAGATACAGTGTTTTGTTTCTCTCCAAATTAATCGGCCAAAATTAATCCCGTATATCTTCTCTCCTTCTTTTTGCCTTATCTTCTTTTTGTTTTGTTCTATGTTTTTTCCCTCTTCTTCTTCCTCTTATTTTTTCCCCAAATCATTTTCTTCCTCATCTATTTGGTCTTGAAAGATCATGACCGGATATAATTTTTTAATGTGTTTAGTCTCCTATAACAATAGTCAAGCCACAGTGATCCAGTTGAATGAGGATTAATCTCTTGAATCTCTCCAAAATGAAGTTTGTATGTCACTCGGAGCTTCCTCTTCTCAACACAAGCTTAAGGTACAGATTTTTCACAAGAGTAGGATATGATTTTCTCCATCACTAATGACAAAACTTAGAGTAACATGTTTCAAGTGTGTCATTCATATGAGTTACGAGTGATCCACATGTATGCTAGTATTAGTGCGGCTTCATCCTCTCAACCTGCCATCAAATCCAATAAAAAGTAAGCAATCTTTCCACCCTTACGTTCAACAATTTTCCTTACGTTCAACAATTTTTCTTTCACAATACTCTTAACTATCCCACTATATAAGAATATGTCCTCTTATATAGCAATATGTCTACATTTAGGTGAATGTATCCTCTTTTAGCTAACTTTATCCACCTATATTAGATTGTCTCTACATTTATCTAAATATGACTATCTTTATCTCAACCTCATTACCCTTATCTGAATATGTCCAGAACCATATATTATCCAATTTTAACTGATTATATTTGCTTGTTTACTTTATGCAATGTGATTGGATTCTTTTCTCAGCAATCACAGAACTAGGATGTTCATGCACTATCAAGTCAGTAACCCTAATATGAAAATTATGGGACTTAGAGGAAATGATCAATGATACAGTCTGAACCCTTCATGTGGCACGATGCAATAACATAATGCAATGATAAGAAGAGGGTTACAGTTGAGTGTGAGCACAAGAAAGAGAAAGTTTGTACTTGGATATGATATGCTTCTCCAATAACCTCATACCATAATATTTGCAATAAAAGAATTTATTGAAGTTGCGCCAAAGGGCCGAAGAGGGTTACAGTAAAAAATTTATTCCTTACAACCAATTCTGTTGTCTAACGGTCGACTGTAATGGGTTGAGCCAAACTTACTAACAAAATGCATTGTCCTTTAACAGATTCTAGTGACAGTCTTTAATATAGACGGTGATTTTCCTCCATGAACTTAGAATATGGACTAATAAGACATGGGATGGATGTCCTTTCTCTTCTTGGCCTCCTTATTCTGCTAAAATAGAAGCAAATACCATAAAAGATAGATGAAAACTAAATTAGTGAAAGTGGACAAGTTACATGTATATGTGGACAAGATATGCTCAGAGATAGACGGTTTCGTATAAAGGTGGACATAGTATTTAAGAGTGGACATATTACATGTTATGCAGAAATTTTATTCTTATGATGGATAGTTATATAAAAGCAGCTCCCGCAAACACTATAGCAAGTATCGAGTTTTCCTATAACAGCTGAGGAATTTCCCTATAGTAGGTGTCTAATTCAGAACTTTATCAACACTCCCCTCTTAAATTCGACCTTGCCTCAAGGTCGAACCGAGGAGCTTCTTCAACAGAGTCCAATACTCCTCCCAAGAAGCTTCTTCAGCTGGCAGATATCTCTATTTCACTAGTACCCCGTGATAACTCTCCCATTCTTTTTCACCATCCTCCTCTCAATGATCAATTCAGGTTCTAAAATTTGCTCGACAGAGTCACTGGGTACCTGGTGCTGCACTTGAGTTATCCTTCCCAGCTGCTTCTTCAGTTATGAAACATGGGATGAATTTTATCTTCTGCACACATCTCTAGTTTGTAAGCCACTATTCACACTCTGTGCAACACTCTATAAGGTCCGTAAAAGAAGGGACAAAGTTTTTTAGGTCTTCGTCCACCTACAGAGACCTGTCTGTAAGGTTGCAGCCTCAGGTAGACCATGTCTCCTTCCTCAAATTGCCTTTTAGTTCTGTCCCTATCAGCCAGTTTCTTCATTCTATCATGTGCCTTCACTAGATTATACTTCAATAGTTGCAATGCAATGTCCCTCCCAATCAGCTCATCGTCCTACTGTCTGAAGTCTGGCCATCTTGGGGAGGTTAGCTAGCTAATGCAGGAGGCAGTATACCATACAGAGCTTGATAGGGTGAGACCTTAGTGGAGTTATGCCAATTGGTGTTGTACCAGAATTGTGCTCAAGGCAGCTGTTTGGTCCAGTCATGAGGCTTGTGTGAGCAAAAGCATCTCAGATAAGTCTCAAGGCACATGTTCCCCATTTATGTTTGGCCATCTAACTGGGGATGGAAAGAAGTGGTAAAATACAGTTTGGAGCCTTGCAAACCCCTGAACTTCCCCCAGAACTCACTGGTGAATAGACTATCTCTATCAGAGACAATGACTCTGGGCAATCCATAGAGATTGTAAACATTGTCAATGAGAGCATATACTACTGCCTTAGCTGTGAATGGGTGAGATAGGGAGAGGAAAGTGTAAATTTTGTCAACCTATCCACCACCACCAAGATAGTAGTCTCACCTCTACTCCTAGACCATTCTTCAATGAAGTCCACTGAAATTTCTTCCCAAACTTGGTCAAGAATGGGCATGGCTGCAGCAAGCCAGTCAGGTGGGTGTTCTCATATTTATTTCTCTGGCACACTTCATAGTGCCTACTGAACTCTCTCACACTGCTCTTCATTCCTTTCCAGTGGACTACCCTCTTCAACCTGTGCAAGGTTTTCTCATACCCAAAGTTAACCCCTAGTGGAGTTCATGGTGTTCAACTATGAGTACTTGACTGAGAGAGGTGGGGCTTATCAGGATCATGTTGTTGCAATAGCAACAAACCCCCTCTCTTCTCATACTTGTCAAAATCCAATGAGCCAGTCTCCCATTTAGAGTTGAGATCCTGGAAGAATTCATTAGCAACTATCATGGCCTTCAGCTGCACCAGCCAGTCAGACACCACTTTTGTGATAATGAGGATAGAAGTTTCATCAGTATCTACCTTTTTTGATAGACTGTCAGTAGACACATTCTCTTTTTCTTTCTTATACTCCACCACAAACTTATAACTGTGCAACTTGAGTAACTAGGTATGTTGTGCCCACTATACAGTTTTTTTTCCAGCAAGTACTTGAGCGGTTTGCGGTTTGGTTTGATGATGAACTCCCTCCCTAATAGGTGTTGTCTCCATTTCTTAACAGCAAACAAAATTCCCAATTTCTCTTTCATAGGTGTAATATCTCCAGTTTAAAATACTGTATTTATTTTACTTTATATATTATTTTATTATTATTAACTAATTTATGATTTATTAATATTGTTGTTACTATTATTTTATATTTACCATTATTATTAATTATTATTTAATTGTTACTACCATTATTTCATTATGGCTATTAATTATTATTATTACCATTAGTGTTATTATTGTTATTAATATTGTTGTTATAATTATGGTCATTGTTAACTAATGTTATTAGTAATTATTATTGTTGTTACTATTATTATTGTTATTATTGTTATTATTGTTATTAATTATTATAGTTATTGACGATTATTATTGGTGCTTACTATAAATATTGTTATGATTAAATACTATTACTTTTGGTGTTGTTATTATTGTTATTGTTATCATTTTTATTATTATTTCTATTATTATTGCTAATATTAATATCAAATGTTTATTAAGTATTATTGTTATTATTAGTGTTGAGTTAGTATTATTATTATCCTCTTTCTTTTTCTTGATTCTTATCCTATACTCAATCTATATCCATATCCACTATTGACCCAAACCCAAATTCATATACCCGATTACCCACTAGACCCAAACCCCATCAGCGCACCTCAACCCAAGCCAATTTCCTTCTTTACCTTTTCTTTTTTCATTTTCATTATCTCATTCATGAACCTAGCCCACAAGCCCAACCCTTATCCATTATCTACCTAAAACCCAAAACCCAGTATACACTCACAAACATAATCCTATCTATTAAAATAAAATCCTAATTGTTGTGCGCGACAGACAACAACCCAATAGAGGATCTATCAGATCTCAATCTCAGAATAATGAAATCAAAAACAAGAAGAACAACCCAATCGCAAACAACAGATCTAACGAGGTTCGGCCAACTTGCCTACATCCTCGGGGCAATCCACGGAGAGAGATTTTAATTAGGAAGATGATTACAATAGCTCTGGATCTCTTTGAGTACAAGAGAGTCCGCAGCTTCTCTTTCTGTAGGCACTTAAACCCTAAAAATTACAATTAGAGCTTAAATACATAACTTCCCGAAACAGCAGTTTTCGCCCAGATCCGACTATCGGTCGACCGGTCCGGTCGACCGACTCCCTCTCACGGTCGACCGGACCGGTCGACCGAAACAAACCGAGAGTTGGGTTTCCTGCAGACAGCTTCTCCGTCGACCGGTCCCGTCGACCGCTCAAATCCTGTGCACATTGTGCACGTCGGTCGACCGGACCGGTCGACCGACCTCTGTCTTTTTCTGCTACTGCTGCTTTTCCTGCCCGCTGTTCCTTCGCCTTTCGTCGTAGAATCCTTGACAGTCTTCAACAGCACCTGGCATGACCTCATCTCCTCTACTGTACTCTCTCCTCCAACAATTCTCCACCTCGGTGAAGATTGTTAAATCTGAGCCGAACACTGACTCAATAGCGGCTGCACCAATCTGGTTGCCTACGTACCCCTTGCCCAAGGGATCAAGCCATCCGTAGTTCATCCAAATGAGCTTCAGCAAGCTCAATTCACCTGAAGGATCTGGAGCAAAACTTTGCAGTGTGCAAACTTTACTCCCGACACCACCTTTGTAAGCATATCGGCCGGATTCTCCGAAGTATGAATCTTCAACAAGTTGATGTCATCTTCCTCCAGAATCTCCCGAACAAAGTGATACCTGACATCAATGTGCTTCGTCCTTGCATGGTAGACTTGGTTCCTTGCCAAATAAATGGCACTCATACTGTCACAGTGTATCTTCAAGATCTCCTGTTCCACTCCCAAGTCATCTAGCAAACCCTGAAGCCAAATCGCCTCCTTCATGGCCTCGGTCAAGGCCATATACTCCGCCTCTGTAGTCGACAACGCAACTGTGGACTGAAGTGTGGAGCGCCAACTCACCGGTGCCTGTGAGAATGTGAATACATACCCCGTAGTCGACCGGCGTTTGTCGAGGTCACCTGCATAGTCCGAATCCACATACCCTATGCACTCTTGCTTTCCGGTGTCGTCCTTCTCAAACACTAGGCCTACATCAACAGTTCCCTTGATGTACCTAAGGATCCACTTCACGGCTTCCCAATGACCCAGTCCAGGATCATGCATGTATCTGCTTACCATAGAGACTGCCTGTGAAAGATCCGGCCTTGTACACACCATCGCATACATCAAACTACCCACAGCATTGGCATACGGAACATGAGTCATATGCTCACGCTCCTGAACACTCCTTGGAGACATCTTCGCTGACAACTTGAAATGCGGCGCCATTGGTGTACTAACAGTCTTAGTATCTTTCCCGATATTAAACCTCTGCAGTACCTTCTCCAGATAGCCTTTCTGAGTCAAGCTTATTCTGCCAGCTTCCCTGTCCCTTTTGATCTCCATACCCAATACTTTCCTTGCTTCCCCCAGGTCCTTCATCTCGAACTCGGACGATAAAGTCTTCTTTAGAGAATCAATTGCAGATCTTGACCTAGAAGCAATTAGCATATCATCTACGTAAAGTAGTAGATAGATATACTCACCCGATGGTAACTTGTTGTAGTACACACATAGATCGAAATGGCTTCTTGTGTACTTCTTCTTCCTGATGAAGCTGTCAAATCGCTTGTACCACTGTCTTGGAGACTGCTTCAAACCGTACAGCGATTTCTTCAGCTTACATACCAACTCCTCTTTCCCTGCAGCTTTATAACCTGTGGGCTGAGTCATGTAGATCTCCTCCTCAAGATCGCCGTGAAGAAAGGCGGTCTTCATATCAAGTTGGTCAAGGTCCAACTCGTTCTGCGCCACCAAGGCTAATAGGATCCGAATAGACGAGTGTTTAACAACTGGGGAGAACACCTCGTTGTAGTCGATCCCTTCTCTCTGTGCGTAGCCTTTAGCCACCAGCCTTGCCTTGTATCGCACTTTATCTTCTTGGAGTGATCCCTGCTTCTTAGCAAATACCCACTTACACCCTATGGCTTTCTTCCCCTTGGGCAACTTGGTCAGTTCCCATGTGTTGTTCTTATAAAGAGACTGCATCTCTTCATTCATAACCCCTTTCCATAACTCAGCTTCTGAACTGATTTCAGCTTCCCTGAAAGTAGATGGAATGGCCTCTTCAACAACTGGAAGTGCATAAGCAATCACCATGTCTGTAGTGAGCCAGCCAGGTCTCCTAGTATTCCTCCGTGGTCTTCCAACTGCAGTAGTATCTGGAACAGTACCCATGACCTGCTCCTGATCCTCTTCAACAACTTCAGCATCTTCTTCTGCAACTTGATCACCTCCCTGTGTCACCTCAGGGATGATCTTTACTGACATTGTGTCCTCTAGAGATGGTGGATTTGCATCACTCTCCACCTGCTGCAATAGCTCCTTGGTCTTGTTGGTCTCCACCTGCTGAGAGACCGTAGGCTTCATCATAGAGGCCTCATCAAATGTGACATCCCTGCTGATTATGAACTTGTTGTCCTGTTGGTCCCAGATCTTGAACCCCTTGGTTCCTTTCTTGAAGCCAACAAACACTCCTTTCTTCGCTCTCGGATCCAATTTGTCTTCTCTGACATGATAGTAGGCTGGACATCCAAATATCCGGAGCACATCATAATCATCAGCAGTTTTACCCGACCAAGCTTCAAGAGGGGTCTTCCCTCCTATTGCAGATGACGGCAACCTATTGACGAGATGGCATGCATACCCCAAAGCTTCAGCCCAGAACTTCTTTGGTAATCCTGCATTGGACAATATGCACTGAACCTTCTCTAGTAAAGTCCGGTTCATTCTTTCAGCCACCCCATTCTGTTGCGGAGTTTCCCTCACTGTGAAGTGCCTCTCTATGCCCTCATCAAGACATAGCTTCTGGAAAGGGTCTGACTTGTACTCTCCTCCGTTGTCAGAACGAAGGACCTTAACTTTTCTTCCCGTACTCCTTTCCTGATTAACCTTCCACTTCACAAACAATTCTAGGACTTCATTCTTGTGTCGCATGGTGTACACCCAGCACCGCCTAGAATAATCATCAATGAACGACACAAAATAGTGGTTTCTCCCAATTGATGCAGTCTTGGTGGGTCCCCATACATCTGTGTGAACATAATCAAGAATGCCTTCGGTGCAGTGTGAAGCTGTACCAAACTTCACCTTCGTCTTCTTGCCGATGATGCAATGTTCACACAGATCCAATTTGCAGGTCTCTGCACCCTTCAGCAGCCCTTTCCTCACAAGAGCTTGCATCGATTTCTCCCCTGCATGTCCCAGCCTCATGTGCCATAGCCGGGTTAGATCTTCCTTCTGACTGGTAGAAGCTGCCACCTGCCCTGTCACTGTACTACCCTTCAAGTAATACAAATTGTTCCGGCGGTCGGCCTTCAACACCACCATTGAGCCCTTTGTCATTTTAAGAACACCTTCTTTAATAGACACACTGAGCCCCAATGATTCCAAAGCACCCACAGAGATCAAGTTCCTCTTCAGCTGAGGTACATATCTCACTTCTTTCAGCTCCCTCACCATCCCGTCAAACATCCTGATCGGAATAGTGCCTACACCCTCCATGATGCACGGATGATCGTCGCCCATGACGACCGAACACCCCTCCAACTTCTCAAGACTGGTAAACCAATCTCGATTAGGGCATACATGATATGTAGCACCTGTGTCCAGGATCCACTCTTTATCCACCGAGTAACCTACAACAGGAGTAGTCACTAAAAAGAGAACTCTGAAGAATCTGAATCTGCTCTATCTGCCTGTGATTTACCGCTTGTAGCTTTTGTCACCCTTGCCAGATTTGCCTCAGACTTTGATTCCTTCTTCTTCCCCTTGTACTTTGGACAGTCAACCTTCCAGTGCCCAATCTCTTTGCAGAACATGCACTGATTTTTCTTAAGATCCCTGAAGCCCGACCTAGACTTCGATCTTCCTCTCACCTCCTTACCTTTCCTCGATGAATTCCTGCCTCTTACTTCCAAAGCCTCCGCTGATGAACTAGACCGACCTGAATGTCTCTCATTCTTCCTTGTCTCATAACTCATCAGTGCTGACGACACTTCATCATAAACTAAGGTTTGCCTTCCATTTATGAATGTCATAGTGAATGTCTCATACTCCTCCGGTGGGAGTGAGTTCAGGAGAATAACTGACTTGTCTTCCTCACTTACAGTGACATCCACATTTAGCAAGTTTGTAAGAAGCTTCGTATATCGGTTGATGTGCTCGTTTACTGTGCTTCCCCTCTGCATCTTGAACTGATACAGCTTACTCTTAAGTTGCAACCTAGACTCCACACTCTTTGTCAGGTACTTCTTCTCAAGAGTATTCCACAGTTTCTTCGCTGACGTCTCATGTTGTACAAGATATTTGATGTCTTGTGACAAGCATGAACGTATCAAGCCACATGCCGACCTATTCATCTTTGCCCACTCTACCTCAGTAGTAGTGGTCTTCTTCCTCTCTAATAGGAGCGTGTCCTCGAGGTTCTGTGCATTCAATGCATCCATGACCTCACACCTCCACATCCCGAAATTATTAGTTCCATTGAACTTGACAACTTCGATCCTTGAGTGATTCATTGTTTTAACGGAAGTAGTTTCTTCTGCCATTGAGGTCTTCTTTTGATTCTCTATTTATGCGGAAGAATAATCCAATTGAAAATAGATCTTTACTCAGATAAAAATGAGATTTTTACCTGCCTCTTGAAACCCTAGATCAAGTTTCTCACCAGATCTACTCCAATCACTGATTCAACAAGCCCCCCTTGTGTCCTCCTGAGATCGACACACGATCTCCTCGAACACCAATACCTCTGACCTGAGATCGACACACGATCTCCACCTGATCAGATCTGGAGCTCTTCGAATTCTCAGAATCCCAAGCGTAGCCTGAAGCTCTGATACCACTTGTTGTGCGCGACAGACAACAACCCAATAGAGGATCTATCAGATCTCAATCTCAGAACAATGAAATCAAAAACAAGAAGAACAACCCAATCGCAAACAACAGATCTAACGAGGTTCGGCCAACTTGCCTACGTCCTCAGGGCAATCCACGGAGAGAGATTTCAATTAGGAAGATGATTACAATAGCTCTGGATCTCTTTGAGTACAAGAGAGTCCGCAGCTTCTCTTTCTGTAGGCACTTAAACCCTAAAAATTACAATTAGAGCTTAAATACATAACTTCCCGAAACAGCAGTTTTCGCCCAGATCCGACTATCGGTCGACCGGTCCGGTCGACCGACTCCCTCTCACGGTCGACCGGACCGGTCGACCGAAACAAACCGAGAGTTGGGTTTCCTGCAGACAGCTTCTCCGGTCGACCGGTCCGGTCGACCGCTCAAATCCTGTGCACATTGTGCACGTCGGTCGACCGGACCGGTCGACCGACCTCTGTCTTTTTCTGCTGCTGCTGCTTTTCCTGCCCGCTGTTCCTTCGCCTTTCGTCGTAGAATCCTTGGCAGTCTTCAACAGCACCTGGCATGACCTCATCTCCTCTACTGTACTCTCTCCTCCAACACTAATTAATCCTAAAAATCCTAACTAATCCTAATCAATCCTAACCAATCTATTCTTCATCTTTCTTTTCCCACTGCACATTCACTGTGACCACCTCCCTATCACCCCTCCTCATTGGACTGCTGAACCCACCCCCATCCTCGGTCCTCTCTCTCTCTCTCATGGCCATGCCCCGTCCTATTTTTGCGCACCCCCCTATCGCGCATGACGTGTCGGAGCTCCACCCCCCCTTGCCACAACTCCCTTGGCAGGCCCCTGCGCGAGCCAACAACCATCTCCACCAAACCCATAGGCCCCGAGCACCATCACCCTCCTCCATCGATGCCGGAGCCGTGGCAATCCCCTCCACGCATAACCACCACCCGGGCTCCTTCTCCCCTCCCCGGAGCCGTTCTCCACCTCGAGCTCCCCCATAGTTATCGATCTTCCTCTACCGTGCCCCGAAGCCATGCACCGCCGTTTGCCACCGTCCTCCTTGCCGCCTCCCCTCCCTGGAGTTCCACCGGCGTTACCGGCAAGCACCTCTCCATCTCCAAGATCGCCACCGCCATCACCAGAGTTTTCTTCCTCTCCGTCATCCTCTGCCATCATCTTCGGTGAACCCCAATGCATGCGCAACCCCATGGATGCGCACCCAAGCTTGCCTTCTTGACGAGCCCCCACCTGCCGAGTTCATCTCCTCCTATGCATGGGTAATAATCCTTACTTCTTCCTTTCTCTTTCTCTGTAATTCTCTGTATAGTATTGTGGGTATGCTTGCATTTGTAAGCATTATGTGTGTGTGTGTTCTGTGAAATGATAATGGGTATATATGTTATTGTGTGTTGGTGTGAAATATAATGTGTGTGTTTATTAATTTGTCTTTACTAATGTGCATGCATGGACTTGTATGTGTGTTGTGTAGGTGAGTGAGTTTGTGTGTGGATGCGTGAGTTTATGTGTGTATGTATTTATGCATGGATGTGGGCGTGAGTATGTGTGTATGTATAGTGTGTGTTTGAGTGTTTGCATGTATATATGTATATGTAGGATATATGATTATGTATATGCATGTATATATACTTGGTTGTGTGTACGTGTGTCCTTGAGTGTTCAGTTGCGTGTTACGGAGATCCAGAACCATTTGGTGAGATCCGGACCCGTTACAGGAGATTCAGATTGGTGTTCGATCTGGACCCGATACAGTGGTGATTCGAAGACCGATTCATGAGATGATCCGTAGATCAGTACCGGTTCATGCGGTGAAGACCAGACGACGATTCCGTTCTGAAATCGCGTCATTTCATGTGAGTGTTTATTCTTATGTATTTTCTTAATTACCGTTGTCAATAGATATCTGTGTTTTACTTGTACCATTTCATGTGACCACCAAATATATTATACAAGTATGTTTACATGTATCACTTCATGAAGCATAGTGAATGTTTACTTTTGCATTATTGTTCATTACCGTTGCCTTCTGTTTAAATTATTATCATGTTCAGATGATGATTATACATGTTAACTACTGTCTTGACCATGTTCCCTTAGATGATACATGTACAGAGTAGTAGTATTTGGGACTGGAATGTATTTGATAGAATGTTGACCTGATATATGGAGTTATTCAGTAGTTGATTTTTTGGTATATTAATGGACTTAATTGTAATAAAGTTGACTTGAGGTTGGGACAGGTCAAACTAGTGAAATAGTAAACCTTAAAGATGTATAATGGATTACTAGAATCATATTGTCATACTGAGGGAGAGTTTAGATGGACTATAGATGATAAATCAGAGGTATCTTGATATTCATGTGTTTATGGATTTGTTGTCTTATAACTGAGATATCCTTGTCTTATCATTTCATGTATAGATTGTTTATCGTTTCGGATTCAGGGTTATTTGTAGTATACCTTAGACTGACTTTTGGACTGTTAGGAGATATTATTATAGATTCTCCTATTGGTCAGTGTGACTGAGATATTATTATATTATCACATGTGAACCCATTTTACCATTTCGGATCTGGGACTATCTATGATATAGCATAGACGGTGATTGAATTTGGATACTGGATTTTGATTGGTACATGATTATAGTTACAGGTGTGAATACGTGAGTTGATTTGCAGAGTGGGACTGATAGAATAGAGTGAACCTTGAATATTGATCTATTTTAATCACTCGAGATTGAGGGATAGGTGGATGTCAGATTTGCCTAAGTTCGTGGAATTCATATTTATTACAATTGATTACCTTGGTATATGGATCTGTGATTGAGTTTGACCGAAGTGAAAATGTATTGATCGAATTATATAATGAGGAATTGATTAGAGGCAATGGAGTAGTTAGCTTATTATTTTGAGATCAGGATAAATTGATTAGAGGTGGCTCATTATTTATGTTGGGACTCAATATATCGATGACTAAAGGATATATATGCAACTAATATAAAGATTGGAGTAGATCAACATGATCGAGGTAACTGATTATTGATTTATGGTGGTGGCTACTATATCAGATATTGACTTTGGATTCACCGATGGATGAGATTTTTATTGATTCTAGAGGGGACTGTACTGTAAGGAATCAGTTCTAAATGAGACTGTCTATTGAGCAGTATCTGAACTTGTTATTGTATTATTCATGTTATTTAAAGTTACTGGGTAAAGATTGTATGACCGTAACACCCTGTACAGTTCTATTGTTCATCGTATACACGGTTACTGTTACTGTTCCATGTTATTGTTATTGTTCACCATGTACACGATTACTGTTGGCTGTTAGATTATAACGTTACTGTCACTGTATTATCCCAGTATTCTAAGTAACATAGATATTGATTGTTATAACTGAATTAAATAATAATGTAAATGGATAACTTACACTGAGATTGAAAAAATTGATGGAGGAGACATCGTTTGTATTTTGGGTGGACCTAGGATGCAGGTTGCGCAGCCGACTTACGGTTCCACTACAGGGTTCTAGGGGATGACTGACATCCCATCTGTTTATTATTTCACAGTGTTACTGTGAGTTTTGTCTACAGTGATACTGTGAGTACTATTATTATTATTGACTACGTGGCGGAAGGGACTAGTTCAGCGCCAGGCATCTGGGCCATGATCTCGGGTATGTACGGGACCTACCAAAGCATGGACAATGTCTCCAACCAATCAGTTTCAATAACTTAGGATGGCGATTGGCACACGTGGTATACGTAGTATGGGATGCGTTTACTGCATGTGACAATTGGTGTTCGCTGACATAATTAGTAACAAAACTGAATATTACATTGATATTGTAGACTGAATTTGATATATATATATTATATATATATATGTATATGATATGATAGATATTAGATACATGTATGCCATGATAGATACCCGATAGTACACATGACCTGATTATACATCTAACTATATTACTGATTGATTTTTATTACTATACATTAATTAATGCATGTTGTCTCTTATCTGTTATATTCCAGTTTATAGTTTCATTTCATATACTCACGCATTACATACATGTGCACTTTTCCCTTTTATTTTACACACTCATTGAGTCGCTTTCTGACGATCCTAGATTTGCACATCCAGATATTGAATATTTTATGTTATTGATCAGGTATTCATTGAGATCGTACATGTTGCGAGGAGCTGGAGTCTCTACCTATTCTGGTATTATTATCTTCCTTTATTCCTACTATTATTCTTTGATTCATGTATATCAAACTTAGTTTCTATTTCATTTCTTATTTCATCTGAGATCATGTATAGATATTATATTTATTATTGCAGTGATATTGATTTTTCATAGTGATTATATAACTTCTTCAGCTTACTTTAGGCTTATCATGTATATGTGGGGTATTCTCCTCGCATATATACGTCGCCGACTCTCGTTGCAACTCCGTTTCCGTGTATTTTGGGAAGCGGGGCGTGACAATAGACAAAGCCGAGTTATCTGGGTTCTTGAGTTCCTAGCTGATGAAGGCAATTGGTGACTGTTCTGCGTCAATACAATCCCAATTCTTGTGGCTGAGTTATCACTTTCAATAACAAAGGGTAGAGTGAAGTAAGGGAGTGTCATGGATAAGTCATGCTTCTTTCAGTGACTCAAATGCTTGTTGGGCCTTTTCACTCCATTGGTATGCATTCTTCTTGGTTAAGAATGAGAAGGTGTTGCCAGTGTGCTGTACCCTCGAATCAACTTCCTATAATACTCTGTCAACCCCAAAAAGCATCTCAGAGCCTTCAAGTTCTTGGGTGTTGGCCGGTCCAACACTGTTTGAATTTTGCCTTGATCAACAGCCACCCTAGCTGCAAGTACAATATGCCCCAAGTACTCCATTTCCTTCACTCCAAATCTACATTTGTTTTTCTTGGCATATAATTGATTGTCCAGTAGAACTTGAAGTACCATCCTCAAATGTTGCAGATGTTCCTGCAAATTGACATTATATATAAGGATGTCATCAATAAATATAAGTACAAATTTTCTCAAGTAAGTGAAATCACCTTGGGGTGACTAGCTAATCTAATGGTGAATTAATGCGGAATTAAAATTATTTATGTAAACTAAAATTCATAAGCTAAACACACAAGGTATAACATAAGAGTGTAACCGGATTCCCCGTGAAGGGCTCTGGACTATCTCCTCAAGATTCCTCTAGATAAGAGTCGAGGTGCCGCTATGGCTCTCTTGGTTGAATACAAGTGTGAGCAAGCAATTCCAAGCATATAACAATTAAGCATACAATATATCAAGCATGTATGAGATATGAGCAATAAGCATAAGTAAGATATAAACACGAGTGAGAGATAGAGAGAGCAATCACAAACACAGGAGATTTGTTTCGAGATTCAAGCACACTTGCTTTACGTCCCCGCCTTCAACACTTTGAAGGATTTTCACTATAAAAAGATCCCACCGGATCACTCGGTGACGCAACACCTACAAGCGAGTTCACACTAGGACTCCTTTGCACACTCTAGTCCCTCTCTTGTTCCCGCAAGAACAAACACATGCAAGCACGCAAGCTTGTCGAGGCCGCACCTATAGACCGAGCTCTCACTAGAAATCGAAACAACGTGAACCCGTAAGTCCGCCTCCTCAAAATAAGAATGAAGACTTTGGTGATTACAACACTTTGATCACCTAAAATAATCTCACAATAACTCTCCTATAGGAATGATATAGTAATGGATAGCTCAAGTATATATGAGAAAAATAAGGATGGATGTGGTAGTGAAAAACTCAAGAAAATCTCTTTGAAAACTCTTGATAAACTCTCCTTTTGATTTGGAAATATGGCTCTAAAAGTTGTGGAGAAAACCACTGAAATAGGTATGAAAGACTAGCCCAAAAACTCTCTTGAAATCTTGTATAAAACAGTTCAAGAGAGCCCTATTTTATAAGCTCCCAAAATCTGTCTTTTGGAAGCCAACTCAGCAGCTCTGGCTGCTGACGATCGGCCGCCAGGTCCACCGCTAACGGTCGGATTTTCGACCGTTGGGAAAGTCGGTCGACCGCCAACTGGGCAATGGCCTAGCGGTCGACCGCCCGGTCGACCAGGCCATTTTCAGAGAGCAAACACTCTCTGGCGGTCGACCGTTCGGTCGACCGGCCCAACCTGTGCACGTTTTGTGCACGTCGGTCGACGGCTGAAGGCCAGAAAAATAGTTTTGGGGATTCAAAAACTTGACTTTTTACCTTTAATAAAATCCTATAAATTCTCTAAAAATTTACAAAAATAAGTTCAGTAATATACTTTGATATACAAATATGTTTGAGTAAAAATCAAAACATGATACAAACATTTTGAACTATTTTTGTCACTTAGAAATTTTGACTTAAAACAAAATCTGTATTTTTCAAATTGATTTTTTCAAAACTTCTTTAAATACAAAAATAAGATATTTTAAATACTTTTAAAGCTTAGTGTGTATGGATATGATCCATTACACATATATGATGAAATATCTATGTTTTTGACATTAAGTTCTAAAATAATTTTGGTTAAAACATATGTATATATGAAACTCCAAAAATTAAAACGGTATGTTTTTCAAAATAAAAATTCTTTTATAAAAACTCATCTAAATCTTGTGTGTGAGTGTATATGATACTTGAGCAATCCACCAACTAATCTATCCTTTACATTTTATCTAAAAGCAAAATCTTACTCAAAATAAATCTAGACACAAGTCTTCTCTTGAAGGTCTTTACGTGAAAAATCTTCTTCTCCTTCTTGACTTGGTCCAAACCTTGATCTAAAGAGCTAAACTCCTCTTGAGTACTTGATGTGGTCTTGATGCACAAGCTCTTGAATCAACACGTGCTAACTACAAAACTTGACTTGAAATCCTTTATTGAAACTAAATACCTACTAAGATCTTAATCACAAATATGAAACTAATTTAAACACAAGATCATTAGTATTATAACTACATGAGTTAATCATCATCAAAACTAGAGTGATGGGCCTTTGGGCCAACAATCTCCCTCTTTTTGATGATGACAAAACTCATGGAGTTATATATGCATGGATTAAAGTTAAGCTTCATAGAAGCTCCCCCTTAACTCATATATAACAATAAACATATAGATATTGCAATAAAATACATAAAACTAAACATATATATGCATCAACAAGGTGAGAGAAGCATGCATAAATCAAAAGTTCTTTTTTCCAAAAACTTTCTCCCCTTTTTTATTTAAACTTTCAAAAACATTCTCCCCATTTTATAAAACATAAGATGCATAAACTCAATATATGCAAAAAACTCAAATATGCATTTATAAACTCAAAATCTTTCTCCCCCTTTTTGTCAATCATCAATAAAGAGGTAAAATCAAATAAATCAAGAAAAAGGATATATATGCGATATACATTCATGAAGAGGAAGACGTTAAGTTAGCTTCCCTGCATACATGCATTACATGAAGAAGGGATGACAAGCCCTAACTCACATAACGCATAATACACAATGCATAAGTGGAGATGTTAAGCTCCCCCTACACACGTGTATCACATAAAGAAGAAATGTTAGCCTCCTCAATATAAGATATACTCAACATGAATCTATATATAGAAGAGATGTTAAGCTCCCCTTACATATAGACAATACATATCAAAACATTTTTAACACAAATTTTAAAAATTACTAAAACAAATTTTGAGATACCATTTGTAAATATTTTAAGATACCAATTGTAAATGAACAATACAAATTTTGAATTTTTCTTAAATCAACAAATCAATTTGAGATACCACAAGATTTTGATACCATATGAAATAGGAAGTTTGTGATACCAATTGAAATTGAAACATTTGTACATTTTGATACCAATGAAAGAAAATATTTTATATTTTGATATCAATTGAAATATATGGTAAATTTTGATACCAAATAGGTAAAACATATTGATACCAATTAAAATTTAAACCCAATTGGAAATTAAAACATATTGATACCAATTGAAATATATTGTAAATATTGATATCAATAAAAATACTAATTGAAAATAATGCATAAGCTTATAAAAGTGCCAATTGAGATACCAAATGAATTCAAGATTTAATTCAAGCTTAGCATAAACAAACTTTGTGCTTTAATCATGTAGATATTTTGTAAATCAAGCACAATCAAATCATATATATGTATGAAAAAAAATACCAATAGACATTGATATTATTTGAAATTTAAAGCATACATATATAAAAAACAAAATATGAGTATATAAAAAAATATCAATTATAATACCAATTGAAAATATGAAGTGAATCAAGTGTATAACTCATAAAAATTCACCCTTTTCATGCACATGATAAAAGATATGTAATTTGAGCATACAAGACATGGTCGCTCATCCATCCGTCCTTAAAGGGGTTGGTAGGGGTTTTTAAAAACAAGAGTTTGAAAAATATTTTGTAAAATTAGAAAACTCTACCAAATGAAGAATAAATAACTAGTTAAAGTAATTTTTGAAAAACTAGTTAAACATCCTTCAAACATGAAAGCAAATCATATATATCTCATGAAGCATACCAATATACAAGAGTTGACACTCAAAATTTATAAGGCTCATAAAAGTGCTCATGAAACAAAGTCGTAAATAAACAAAGAAATAGTGTGAGCGTACACATCATGTGAATAGCATATTCATGAAAATAGTCAATAAGGCTCAAAACAAACATGAATATCATTTTATCAAAAACATGAAAATATGAGAATTTATTTTCATTAAAAATAAACTTCAAGGCATATGTATGATTTATCTAAAGTTAACAATATGCATACATATCCCAAACATAAAAGGAGTCCATAATGTAAATTGCATGAAGGCAAGTGACTCAAGGGTATACATATATATTTATTAGTTTTGGACAAAAATTACATATACATGAAGCAAAAACATAAAAATAGGTAAAACAAGTGTAAATGAGGAGATCATCAAAACTAGGTCATACATGTATATGTAATGAGTACAAATGAACAATAAAGTGCAAACATATAGGAATTAAATGTTGCTCACTACTTGTACAAGTATATACAAAAGTTTTGATAAAAACTACATCTAAACAAGTATTCACCTCATGAAATACAAAACATGATTATTTTAACAAACACTAAAACATGCTAAAAATTCATCAAATGTAAAAGTATGTAAACTAAAATAGGAGTTTAGAGAAAGTTACCAAACCAAAGAAGTATACTCTAAGTCTTCAAAATATGGTGGTCATCCACCAAACTTCCTTGATAGTGGTGCATTAATATGTGTGTCCATCTAGTTCATGTGCATCCACCACCAAGACACCAAACCTCTCACGTCATGTGAGAACCCACACCTACATCAAACACAAGAGGTGGGGACTTTGGTAACCATTTTCTTTTGGGTCCACGGAGGTTAGCATTGTAAGAAACCCAAACATTATTATTTGTAACATTTAAAGATTTACTCTATCATAGCAAAATCTTGCAAGATGGCCCTTGCGGCCGCAATGTGTACATTTGTACACTTTAGCATGCACATGTGAATGAGTGTGATCATGACGTGCAAAATGTGCATATGCTTGTTGTGGGTGATGTGCATGAACATGTGGAGCTTATTTCTTTTGAAATAAGGTTTCTAATCTATTGTGGTTAAATGCACAATTGCTCAAAGTTGAGCTCAAACAATCAATCTTGTTTTTCAAAAACTTAATCTCATTTTTATCAAAGGTTGTGGCATGAAAAGCATGATCAATAATCTTTTTCTTTTTAGGAACATTTTCTTTTTCTTTTAAAATAATTTTTCTTTTCAAAGATGCGTATTCATTCAAAGCAATTTCTTTTTCTTTTTCCACCAAAACAATTTTATTTTTCAAATAAGTATTTCCTTGACAAAGATCATTCAATTTAGAAGTCAAGGAAATATTCTCATTTTTCAAAAATTCATTTTCTTTTGAAATGCATTTAATTTATTTTGAAAAGTATCTTTTTCTTTTAATAAGGAATCAAATTTATTTTTCATTTTCTTATTATCCTTTTTAAGCAATTCATATTTTTCAAGAAGTTGTTGACAAAATGATTCAAGCTCATTATAAGACATATCAACTTCCTATTCTAACTCGGATTCGGAGTTTACCTCAAGGGAGTTATCCCTTTGGACCATGTAGCATACATTGGAAGCCTCACTTCCAACATCCGAGTCGCTCCCCGCATAGTATTGTTCTTGTTCGCCAAGAGAGACAATAGTGTTCCAAACTACAAAAGCCGAATCAAGATTAGCAACCCTAGATAAATATTCATCATTTAGGGTACTCTTTAAAGCATGGATGGCTTTTGCATTAGCCTCAATATTTTTGCCATTTAAACAATAAGAATTTTTAATAGTGACAAAATAAACATGAATGCCTAGGGCTTTGAGGTACATAGACATCTTAACTTTCCAAATTTGGATATTAAGAATGTCAAAAGTGGGGGTGACATGAAATCCATGTGTGTGTACAAATATTGTGATTAGCTATAAATGAAGATCTTTAACTCAAGGTTTTTAGGCCTAAATCAAGAGCACTTGGCTCTGATACCAATTGAAATCACCTAGAGGGGAGTGAATAGGTGACTAGCAATCTAATGGTGAATTAATGCGGAATTAAAACTATTTATGCAAACTAAAAATTCTTAAGCTAAACACACAAGGTATAACTCAAGAGTGTAGCCGGATTCCCCGTGAAGGGCTCTGGACTATCTCCTTAAGATTCCTCTAGATAAGAGTTTGGCTCTCTTGGTTGAATACAAGTGTGAGCAAGCAATCCCAAGCATATAACAATTAAGCACGCAATATATCAAGCATGTATGAGATATGAGAAATAAGCATAAGTAAGATATAAACACAAGTGAGAGATAGAGAGAGTAATCGCAAACAGGGAGATTTGTTTCGAGATTCGAACACACTTGCTCTACGTCCCCGCCTTCAACACTATGAAGGATTTTTACTATAAAACGATCCCACCGGATCACTAGGTGCCGCAACACCTACAAGCGAGTTCACACTAGAACTTCTTTGGACTCTCTAGTCCCACTCTTGTTCCCGCAAGAACAAACACACGCAAGCACGCAAGCTTGCCGAGGCCGCACCTCTACACCGAGCTCTCACTAGAACTCGAAACAAGAACCCGCAAGTCCGCCTCCTCAAAATAAGAATGAAGACTTTGGTAATCACAACACTTTGATCACCTAAAAATAATCTCACAACAACTCTCCTATAGGAATGATATAGTAATGGATAGCTCAAGTATGTGTGAGAAAAACAAGAATGGATGTGGTGGTGAAAAACTCAAGAAAATCTCTTTTGAAAACTCTTGATAAACTCTCCTTTTGATTTAGAAATATTAGCTCTAAAACTTGAGAAAACCACTAAAATAGGTATGCAAGACTAGCCTAAAAACTCTCTTGAAATCTTGTATAAAACAGTCTAAGGGAGCCCCATTTTATATGCTCTAAAAATCTGCCCGTTGGAAGCCAACTCAGCAGCTCTGGCTGCTGACGATCGACCGCCAATGGTCAGATTTCCAACCGTTGGGAAGGTCGGTCGATCGGCCGGTCGACCGTCAACTGGGCAATGGCCTAGCGGTCGACCGCCCGGTCGACCGGGCCATTTCCAGAGAGCAGACACTCTCTGGCGGTCGACCGTGTGGTCGACCGGTCCAACCTATGCACGTTTTGTGCACGTCGGTCGACCGATCTCAGTCACAGTCGACCGTGCGGTCGACCGACTGAAGACCAGAAAATAGTTTTGGGGATTTAAAAACTTGGCCTTTTACTTTTAATAAAATCCTATAAATTCTCTAAAAATATACAAAAATAAGTTCAGTAATATACTTTGATATACAAACATGTTTGAGTAAAAATCAAAATATGTTATAAACATTTTGAGCTATTTTTGTGACTTAAAAATTTTGGCTTAAACAAAATCTGTATTTTTCAAATTGATTTTTCCAAAACTTCTCCATATACAAAAACAAGATATTTAAACACTTTTAAAGCTTAGTGTGTATGGATATGATCCATTACATATATATGATGAAATATCTATGTTTTTGACATTAATCTCTAAAATAGTTTTAGTTAAAACATATGTATATATGAAACTCCAAAAATCAAAACGGTACGTTTTCCAAAATGAAAATTCTTTTATAAAAACTCATCTAAATCTTATGTGTGAGTGTATATGATACTTGAGCAATTCACCAACTAATCTATCCTTTACATTTTATCTAAAAATAAAATCTTACTAAAAATAAATCTAAACACAAGTCTTCTCTTGAACGTCTTTAATTGAAAAATCTTCTTCTCCTTCATGACTTGGTCCAAACCTTAGACTCCTCTTGAGTACTTGATGTGGTTTTGATACACAAGCTCTTGAATTAACACGTGCTAGCTCCAAAACTTGACTTGAAATCCTTTGTTGAAGCTAAACACCTACTAAGATCTTGATCACAAATCTGAAACTAATTTAAACACAAGATCATTAGTAGTATAACTAAATGAGTTAATCATCATCAAAACTAGAGTGATGGGCCTTTGGGCCAACAGTAAGGCTTAAAGAGCTCATTCATCAAAGCCTGGAATGTAGACGGCGCATTAGAGAGTCCGAAAGACACGACTAAATACTCAAAGTGACCTGACTGAGTTCTGAAAGCAGATTTGTGAATGTGTGCCTCACTCATCCTTATTTGATGGTATCTGCTCCTCAGGCCCAACTTAGAGAAAGTAATTGAGCCATGTAACTCATCAAGCAACTCATCAATTAGTGGGATGGTACTTATCTTTAATGGTTCTCTAGTTCAGAGCTCTCTAATCTACACACAGCCTCCAAGTCACATCAGTTTTCTTCACCAATACAATTGGTACATAAGGACTTTTGCTATCTCTGATGATGCTAGCTTCCAGCATTCCCCCAATCATCCTTTCAATAATGTTCTTCTGCTACCAGGGATGCCTATAGGGTCTGAGATTAACAAGCTCAATGCCAGGTACCAGTGGAATTTGGTGATCATGGGGCCTTTGAGGAGGCAGCGCTTTGACCTCATCAAAGACAGTGGCATACTTTTTGCACAAGGCCTCCAGTTCAGGGTTGATATCATCTTGCAGAGGGGTAACGACCTACTCATCTTTGCTACAGACATGGATGACCCAACCCTTTGCCACCTAAAACAAAGTTCTGTCCATAGCTTCAGCCTGCACCAGCTCTACTGCCTCAGCCTGCACTCCCTTGAACTCCCAAGTTCCACCTCTTTTTGAAAGCCTCACATTCTGATTCTTGAAATTTAGAGTGAGTTCATCTAGTGTTTGCAGCCAATCTACCCCCAACACCATGTGACAACCACCAATTGGAAGAATGTGAAAGTCTATCACAATTTCAGCATCCCGGCACTCGATGCTGCACAATCCCTCACTGTGTAATTTGTCACCATTGCTACTGTTACATTGAAGGGAGGCTCTGGGGTTATCAGCATGCACCACCTTATTGTCTATGAAGTTGTGGGTTGAGCTAGTGTTTAGCAGTATGCTAACTTGTTTTCTGTTAACTTGACCCAGCAATCTGATAGTCTTGGGTGAGGTGTTGCCGTCCATTGCATGGAGAGATATCTCTAAACCTTTGACTTCATTTTTGTTGTATGCAAGTCTATGGACTAATATACTATAATCTAAAATTTTAAGTAGAGAATGGATCTTATTCAACTTTTGTTTCTTACTTGCTTGCTTGCTTCATTGAAAAAACAAAGAGATACACTAGCCTTTTATAGGCTTCAAAACTTACAAGAATACCAACCTCCAAATTTATGATGACTCATGATGATGACTCTTCATTCCTTCTAATTGAAGATGATGACTCACTTGATAATGACTCCTAATTGATGATGACTCATCATTTCTCTAAATTGATGATGATGACTCTTTATTTCTCTCAATTGATGATGACTCCTCATCTTTCAAAAAGACATTTTTATTTGATATTCCAACACACCCCCTCAAATCAAAATATTTTCATACCGAGCATTTCTTTTAGCCTTCTGAAATGTTCAATTGGCAATGGCTTAGTGAAAATATCTGCAACTTGCTCCATGGTGTGACAATACTCCAGCTCCACAGTTTTCTGCTTTACATGGCCTCTGAGAAAATGAAACCATGTATCTATATGTTTGCTCCTCCCATGATGTACTGGGTTCTTTGCAAGTTGGATGACTGATTTGTTGTCTACAAATATTACAGTCGCTTCTTCTTGTGGATGATCCAATTCCTTTAAAATGTTCCGCAACCAAATAGCTTCACATACAGTAGATGAAGCTGCCACATACTTTGCTTCGCATGAAGATAAGGCCACAACTCCTTACTTCTTTGAGGTTCATGAAAATGCAGTTGACCCAAGATAGAAGACATAGCCAGTGGTGCTTTTTCTCTCATCTTGGTCACCTCCCCAGTCGCTATCTGAATAGCCTACTAACTCTGCAGTTTCACCATAAGTATAAAATAGACCAAGATTGAGTGTGCCTTTGATATACCTTAGAATTCTCTTTGCAGCTAGCCAATGAAACTCCTTCGGTGTCTCCATATAGTGACTCACAAGTCCGACTCTGTAAACAATATCAGGCCTTATGATCGTTAAGTACCTCAGGCTACCAACTAGACTTTTGAAAAAAGTCGAGTCTACAAAATCTCCAATTCTTTCTCTTGATAGCTTCATTCCTGTGGCTATTGGGGTGTTTACTAGGTTGCAGTTACTCATCTTGAATTTCTCCAAGATCTCCTTCATGTACTTCTTTTGAGATATAAGTATCCCATCTTGTTGTTGCTTCACTTCGATACCAAGAAAATAGGACATCAATCCATTGTCCGTCATCTTAAATTCATTGAACATCGCCTCCTTGAATTCAACAAGCATCTCGACGCAACTTCCTGTGTATAACAAGTCATCAACATAAAGACAAATTATTAGTAATTCGCCTTGATGGTTCCTCTTCATGTAGATGGCATGCTCATAAGGACATTTGGTGAAGCCATTTTGATGAAGATAACCATCAATTCGGGCATTCCATGCCCGTGGTGCCTGCTTTAAGCCATACAAGGCTTTCTTTAGGTGATATACTTTGTCTTCTTGCCCTTTTATCAGAAAACCTTCTGGTTATTGTACATACACCTCTTCTTCAAGAATACCATTGAGAAATTCTGACTTGACATCTAGATGATATAACTTCCACCTGTGATGAGCTGCAAGTGAAATTAATAATCTCACCGTATCTAATCGAGCAACTGGTGCAAAGGCTTCTTCATAGTAGATGCCGTATTTTTGTTTGTAGCCTTTCGCCACAAGCCTCGTCTTGTACCGATCAGCCTCACCATCTGCTGTGCTTTTGATCTTGTACACCCTTTTGACACCTATCGCATGTGATTTTGTGGAAGTGTTGTTAACTCCTATGTGTCGTTCTTCTGGATGGCATGCATCTCCTCCTGCATTGCTGATCGCCAACAATCTTCTTCCTTAGCCTCTTGGAAAGTGAGAGGCTAATGATCGGCATATAAACAAAAGAGATTAGTTTCTCCATCTTCTTCTATCTGCTCATAGATCTCCCTGAGGCTTCTCATTTTGATTGGACCTCGTTGCACGGAGGATTCGCTACTACTACCTTCCCCAGAAGATGGAGAACCTCTTGTAGGAGACGGTGTAACATGTTGAGGAGATGGTGGTGTAGTTGGTGGTGGAACCTCTTGTAGGGCTCGTCAGGTTCATTCACCATGGGTTGCTCTTTGACAGTCTCTTCATTACTCCAACTCCATGCTTCAGCTTCATTGAAGACAACATCTCTACTAACCACTAGTTTCTTAGTTAGTGGATTGTAAAGCTTGTATGCCTTCGACTCCTCGCTATATCCGATGAAAATGCAATTTTCACCATGATTGTCAAGCATCTTCCTTTTGACTTCAGGTACTTGAGCATATGCAACAAACCCAAAAATTCGTAGGTGTGCGACATTAGGCGTATAGCTGCTCCATGCTTCTTGAGGCGTTTTCCCTTCACTTGCTTCGTCGGGCACCGGTTGAGCAAGTAAGTTGAACATGCCACAGCTTCCGCCCAAAACTGCTTCGGCAGTCCCTTTTCTTTAAGCATGGTTCTTGTCATGTCAAGAATAGTGCGGTTCTTTCTTTCTGCGATGTCATTTTGCTGTGATGTATAGGCAGTAGTAAACTGCCTCTTTATGCCTTGCTCCCTGCAATATTCTTGAAACATATTTGAGGTGTACTCACCACCTCGATCATGTAATACCCATACCTTGCAATACATGAATTAATTGTGAAAAATAATACTTATAAAGTGTATGTGTATTTTGTTTTAAGAAAATTGTCATCTTTAAAGTTTAGATATTATTTTAATTATTACTAATTAATTCTCGATCATCACCATCATGATTAAATGTTTTATTTATCCCATTTTTCTTATTCCTATTCTCCTTTGTTTCAAGCCCAAGCACATCATATAATTTTCCTCCCTTGTCTTTATTTTCCAAACTGAGCCCAAGCCCAATAGCAGGCCCAAATTCATTTCCTTCAAAAAAAAAAAAATGAAAACCGCAAGTGACAGGTTTCAAACCCGGGTCCCCCCCAAACAAATAGCATGCCCCAACCATTATAGCCTTATGGGTTCTTGAATGAAGGGGTCCCCCACATTCTATTAATCTTTTTATTTCTTCCAAAATATTTATCAAAACAACTGACTGCTTCTTTCGAGCCTTGAACCCGTGACCATCCTTCCCACATTGACAGCACAAACCACTTAGCCACTTTGGCTTTTGTTGCAAAAGGGCACCCACCATTTTATTTAACCTTTATTACCCTTTTACTTATTTCATAACCCATCAATCTTTTATCCATGTTCCAACCCGAAACCCGAAACCCACAACACAATTACACCCCCTATATAATCCTAATCTAACCCTAACCCTAATCACCATCTAAACCCCTCCCAACACAGCCGCACAAACACCCATCCATGGATGAACAGCTCCACAAACTCCAAGATCTTGCCGCATCCCCGGACTTCCTCCCATGCGGCAACCACCACCACACCCCACCCGAGCTCAGTAACGTGAGCTTGTAACCAAGTGGGGTATTAAGGTGGTGAGTACTTTCTTCTTTCTTTCTTTCTTTTAATTTAGTTTCAGATTAGGGTCTTAAAGATTTCTTCTTAATGACATTTTGTTTGCACAAATTTACAAATTTTTCTCTGATCTTGGATCCCCTGTACAATCATAAGGGCCCATTTCCTCTTTTGGTTGATTTTGTCTTGTGAATGTTTTGATCTGATTAGATTCCTTCCTTTTGGCCCTAATTCATGTTGTTGTTGTGCTTTTCATTATTTTGTTTCTGTAGTTTAATTTATAGGATTTTAGAGTACAAATCGGCTAATTGAAAAGAATGTAAATAAATTTTCAGATCAAAGGCCATGTTGCCATTCATTTCAAGAGAGTGATAAAAGATTGTGGGTGACTATTCTTGTTGTCTTTCAAAACCTAATTGTGAATGAACCTTATGGAGTAAGTGTCGTGATCTAAATGGTTGATAATATCAATTGTCGTATTTCAAAGGCAGATTATCACATGCATTGTAAATTTTGAATTAATCCTAGGTCTCACGGGCATTAACTTTTTTTCTTTGTGACAGTTGAAAAAAAATCATTGGATATTCATATCATATACATTATACTATATTCTTGAAGCTTTTCCCTTTATATCATTGATTGTTGAACAGAATTTTGGTTTGCTAATTGTCTGCTAGTGCTGGGAAGAGTTATAATGTCCATTTGAAATGATTGTCTATGCTGTATATATTATATTATGAATAAGATGTTAATGAATTAGTGTGTGTTTTGATATATAGATGTGTCTATACTATGTGGATGAAGGTTGTGTATACATGCATGGGTGTTCCTAAGTAAAGTGTAGGTGGGTGTGTTGCGTTGGCATGTGTGAGTGTGTTGTGTGAATGACTATATCGGTAAGTGTATATTTTACGTATGTATGCGTATAGTATGCATGTATGTCTATACTTGTATACGTAAACATGCGGGTGTACACGTATGTGTCGGTATGCTCGAAAGTGTGTTAAGTGTGTATTTATATTCATTGGTATGTGCTTATTGCGTGCTACAGTGTTTCGGATTCGTTTGGTGAGATCCAGACCGTTGCGGGAGACCCGGACCCGATTCGGATTCGTGCCGTTGTGGATCCAATACAATGGCAATTCGAAGACCGATCCATGGGATGATCCGTAGATTAGTACCTGTTCGTGTAGTGAAGACCAGACGGCGATTCGGATCCAAAACCTCGTCATTTCAAGTGAGTGTTCCTTATTGAATTATTGAATATTTCAGTATTATTTCCTGTGAGTGTTCCTTGTTTTCTTATTGAGTATTTTAATATTATTTTATATGAGTGCTTTTAACTGGTTCCTATATACGTTATTATGTTTAACAGTGTTCATGTTTAATTACTATTCATGCACGTTAATTATTGTTCATGTTCACACATTAAAGACAATGAATAAATGTAAAAAGATTATATTACCGATTCTAAATAAATATTATAATATAAGGATACCACTTAATTGACCTCACTGATTGTACATGACATCTACCTAATAAATATACTGTTCATGTTACTGAAAGTTACTGGGAAAGTATCGTTGACCGTAACACTGTACAGTCCCATTGTTCATCGTATACACGATTACTGTTACTGTTACTGTTACTGATATTGTTCACCGTGTATACGATTACTGATTGATTATTACTGTACTGATATTGTTACTGTCCCGTAGCATCCCAGTAATTGAAATGGCATAAGGTATTGATTGTTACTGATGGCACTACTTAACTGACTGTACACTAGACACCTTTTACTGGACCTTGACATATGACTGTATCACTGTTACTTGACATCTAGTACTCCTGTACCCCCTGTATCCATGTCCCATGCACTGTTGACCTGTTAATAGCACAGTCAAACCGGCGTCCGGCGGTTTGCCGCCTGGTGTCGGGATTGACGAGGATGTATCCCACAATCGTGCTAGCGTCCGGCGGATCTTAAAAGGAACTAAGTGCCACGTGGAGCAAAGTGCCACACCATACACATGGTGGGGGCCACCTCTTGAATCCACGGGGGCCACCTCTAGAATCCTGTTTCCCTAAGAGCAAAGTGCCACACGGAGCAAAGTGCCACACCATACACATGGTGGGGGCCACCTCTTGAATCTGTGGGGGCCACCTCTTGAATCTGTAGGGCTATCTATTGTACGTGACGCCTGGTGTTAACGTGATATTGCATTCTCAGTGCCTATTAGCATCCACATGCACTTGTATGATGATAACCCCTAGGATGCATGTTATTTGGTTCTCTTTCCCTATTCGAACAATGATACCCGCATATCGGAGTTCGGATGAGTTCTACTGGATGTGCGGGCTCCAGGGTGAACTGTCGGATGTTGTGGGACGCCGGTGGGAAAGTGATAAAGATAACGTAGAACATTACTGATTGTTATTGAATGAATTGAATGAACACATTGTGTTATACCCTGAGTGGTTATCCTGCCTTATGACACATGACTGTATACATGATTGTAACCAGGACCACATGATTGTAACCAGGACCACATGATTGTAACCAGGACCAGACTTATGACCAGACTTGGATACCAGTTTAGTGACATGTGATGGATACCTATTTGACATTGATTGCATATTTACAGTTGTGCCATTTGTCTGCTACCTGTATTCATGTTTTTATCATATGTGTTACTGTTCAGTTATTTATTGTGTTATTTAGTATTTCTATCTGCAGTTGTTCTTACTATTATATATGCACATGGTTTCTTCTGCACGAGTTCTTTCCCCTTTACACACACACTCATTATGGTCGCGTTCTGACGACCCTGGATTTGCACGTCCAGATATTGGACGGTTGTTCTAATGTGCAGGTATTCGATGAGACGATACGCCTTGCGAGGAGCTTGGGTCCTCTTCCTTTGATTCTGGTATACTTGCATTTTTATTCTTGTTATTATTCTTGTTCCTATATATCACCTTTGACTTCTGTTCAGCTGTCATTTTCTTCCTATTATTCATTGCTATCATGTGTAGTCTTATATGTATTATTGCAGTGGTCCTTGATTATTATAGTTCTAATTATAGCTTGTTCAGGTTACATTTTAGGCTTAGCGTATATACGTGGGGTATTTTCCTCGCGTATATACGCCATAACGTCTCCGTATCTTTAGGATCGGGGCGTTACAGAGTGGTATCAGAGCCAGGTTCGACATAAAAGAGAACCTAGTTCCTACCTGTAACCTGAGACAGCTATGTTGACACTGCAATATACATATACTATTCACATGATAATATTGACTCCATTTGAAATTGATCGTCCTCCCTTGGAATTCCATTCTTGATCTGTTGATATCCATGATTCCAACACTTCATTTAGAGTGATTTGGATGTCCATCTTGATTTCATCCTTCTTTCCTTTTCATCTCTCCTAATTCTGTCCCTTGAGATTGGTTACTCCGTATTGAAGATGGTAGCAGAAATCAGAGCGCGCAGCGGAAGTGTGGTGAAGTCTTGATGCAGTGAGAAGTGGTGTGGAAGCTTCATCTTCTTCAATTGATTTCTATCATTCCCCTCTTTATTGAAATTTCGAGGACGAAATTTTTATAAGGTGGGTAGAATGTAATACCCATACCTTGCAATACATGAATTAATTGTGAAAAATAATACTTATAAAGTGTATGTGTATTTTGTTTTAAGAAAATTGTCATCTTTAAAGTTTAGATATTATTTTAATTATTACTAATTAATTCTCGATCATCACCATCATGATTAAATGTTTTATTTATCCCATTTTTCTTATTCCTATTCTCCTTTGTTTCAAGCCCAAGCACATCATATAATTTTCCTCCCTTGTCTTTATTTTTCAAACTGAGCCCAAGCCCAATAGCAGGCCCAAATTCATTTCCTTCAAAAAAAAAAAAAAATGAAAACCGCAAGTGACAGGTTTCAAACCCGGGTCCCCCCAAACAAATAGCATGCCCCAACCATTATAGCCTTATGGGTTCTTGAATGAAGGGGTCCCCCACATTCTATTAATCTTTTTATTTCTTCCAAAATATTTATCAAAACAACTGACTGCTTCTTTCGAGCCTTGAACCCGTGACCATCCTTCCCACATTGACAGCACAAACCACTTAGCCACTTTGGCTTTTGTTGCAAAAGGGCACCCACCATTTTATTTAACCTTTATTATCTTTTTACTTATTTCATAACCCATCAATCTTTTATCCATGTTCCAACCCGAAACCCGAAACCCACAACACAATTACACCCCCTATATAATCCTAATCTAACCCTAACCCTAATCACCATCTAAACCCCTCCCAACACAGCCGCACAAACACCCATCCATGGATGAACAGCTCCACAAACTCCAAGATCTTGCCGCATCCCCGGACTTCCTCCCATGCGGCAACCACCACCACACCCCACCCGAGCTCAGTAACGTGAGCTTGTAACCAAGTGGGGTATTAAGGTGGTGAGTACTTTCTTCTTTCTTTCTTTCTTTTAATTTAGTTTCAGATTAGGGTCTTAAAATTTCTTCTTAATGACATTTTGTTTGCACAAATTTACAAATTTTTCTCTGATCTTGGATCCCCTGTACAATCATAAGGGCCCATTTCCTCTTTTGGTTGATTTTGTCTTGTGAATGTTTTGATCTGATTAGATTCCTTCCTTTTGGCCCTAATTCATGTTGTTGTTGTGCTTTTCATTATTTTGTTTCTGTAGTTTAATTTATAGGATTTTAGAGTACAAATCGGCTAATTGAAAAGAATGTAAATAAATTTTCAGATCAAAGGCCATGTTGCCATTCATTTCAAGAGAGTGATAAAAGATTGTGGGTGACTATTCTTGTTGTCTTTCAAAACCTAATTGTGAATGAACCTTATGGAGTAAGTGCCGTGATCTAAATGGTTGATAATATCAATTGTCGTATTTCAAAGGCAGATTATCACATGCATTGTAAATTTTGAATTAATCCTAGGTCTCACGGGCATTAACTTTTTTTCTTTGTGACAGTTGAAAAAAAATCATTGGATATTCATATCATATACATTATACTATATTCTTGAAGCTTTTCCCTTTATATCATTGATTGTTGAACAGAATTTTGGTTTGCTAATTGTCTGCTAGTGCTGGGAAGAGTTATAATGTCCATTTGAAATGATTGTTTATGCTGTATATATTATATTATGAATAAGATGTTAATGAATTAGTGTGTGTTTTGATATATAGATGTGTCTATACTATGTGGATGAAGGTTGTGTATACATGCATGGGTGTTCCTAAGTAAAGTGTAGGTGGGTGTGTTGCGTTGGCATGTGTGAGTATGTTGTGTGAATGAGTATATCGGTAAGTGTATATTTTACGTATGTATGCGTATAGTATGCATGTATGTCTATACTTGTATACGTAAACATGCGGGTGTACACGTATGTGTCGGTATGCTCGAAAGTGTGTTAAGTGTGTATTTATATTCATTGGTATGTGCTTATTGCGTGCTACAGTGTTTCGGATTCGTTTGGTGAGATCCAGACCGTTGCGGGAGACCCGGACCCGATTCGGATTCGTGCCGTTGTGGATCCAATACAATGGCAATTCGAAGACCGATCCATGGGATGATCCGTAGATTAGTACCTGTTCGTGTAGTGAAGACCAGACGGCGATTCGGATCCAAAACCTCGTCATTTCAAGTGAGTGTTCCTTATTGAATTATTGAATATTTCAGTATTATTTCCTGTGAGTGTTCCTTGTTTTCTTATTGAGTATTTTAATATTATTTTATATGAGTGCTTTTAACTGGTTCCTATATACGTTATTATGTTTAACAGTGTTCATGTTTAATTACTATTCATGCACGTTAATTATTGTTCATGTTCACACATTAAAGACAATGAATAAATGTAAAAAGATTATATTACCGATTCTAAATAAATATTATAATATAAGGATACCACTTAAGTGACCTCAGTGATTGTACATGACATCTACCTAATAAATATACTGTTCATGTTACTGAAAGTTACTGGGAAAGTATCGTTGACCGTAACACTGTACAGTCCCATTGTTCATCGTATACACGGTTACTGTTACTGTTACTGTTACTGATATTGTTCACCGTGTATACGATTACTGATTGATTATTACTGTACTGATATTGTTACTGTCCCGTAGCATCCCAGTAATTGAAATGGCATAAGGTATTGATTGTTACTGATGGCACTACTTAACTGACTGTACACTAGACACCTTTTACTGGACCTTGACATATGACTGTATCACTGTTACTTGACATCTAGTACTCCTGTACCCCCTGTATCCATGTCCCATGCACTGTTGACCTGTTAATAGCACAGTCAAACCGGCGTCCGGCGGTTTGCCGCCTGGTGTCGGGATTGACGAGGATGTATCCCACAATCGTGCTAGCGTCCGGCGGATCTTAAAAGGAACTAAGTGCCACGTGGAGCAAAGTGCCACACCATACACATGGTGGGGGCCACCTCTTGAATCCACGGGGGCCACCTCTAGAATCCTGTTTCCCTCAGAGCAAAGTGCCACACGGAGCAAAGTGCCACACCATACACATGGTGGGGGCCACATCTTGAATCTGTGGGGGCCACCTCTTGAATCTGTAGGGCTATCTATTGTACGTGACGCCTGGTGTTAGCGTGATATTGCATTCTCAGTGCCTATTAGCATCCACACGCACTTGTATGATGATAACCCCTAGGATGCATGTTATTTGGTTCTCTTTCCCTATTCGAACAATGATACCCGCATATCGGAGTTCGGATGAGTTCTACTGGATGTGCGGGCTCCAGGGTGAACTGTCGGATGTTGTGGGACGCCGGTGGGAAAGTGATAAAGATAACGTAGAACATTACTGATTGTTATTGAATGAATTGAATGAACACATTGTGTTATACCCTGAGTGGTTATCCTGCCTTATGACACTTGACTGTATACATGATTGTAACCAGGACCACATGATTGTAACCAGGACCACATGATTGTAACCAGGACCAGACTTATGACCAGACTTGGATACCAGTTTAGTGACATGTGATGGATACCTATTTGACATTGATTGCATATTTACAGTTGTGCCATTTGTCTGCTACCTGTATTCATGTTTTTATCATATGTGTTACTGTTCAGTTATTTATTGTGTTATTTAGTATTTCTATCTGCAGTTGTTCTTACTATTATATATGCACATGGTTTCTTCTGCACGAGTTCTTTCCCCTTTACACACACACTCATTATGGTCGCGTTCTGACGACCCTGGATTTGCACGTCCAGATATTGGACGGTTGTTCTAATGTGCAGGTATTCGATGAGACGATACGCCTTGCGAGGAGCTTGGGTCCTCTTCCTTTGATTCGGGTATACTTGCATTTTTATTCTTGTTATTATTGTTGTTCCTATATATCACCTTTGACTTCTGTTCAGCTGTCATTTTCTTCCTATTATTCATTGCTATCATGTGTAGTCTTATATGTATTATTGCAGTGGTCCTTGATTATTATAGTTCTGATTATAGCTTGTTCAGGTTACATTTTAGGCTTAGCGTATATACGTGGGGTATTTTCCTCGCGTATATACGTCGCCATAACGTCTCCGTATCTTTAGGATCGGGGCGTTACAGATCAGAACGGAGAGTTTTTTAACTTATAGCCACTCTCTGCTTCAACAAGAGCTTTAAAATTCTTGAAGGTAGTAAAGGCAGCAGATTTTTCTTTAAGAATGTACACCCACAACTTTTTACTGAAATCATCAATGAAAGTAATAAAATATCTATTACCTCCTAAAGAGACGGGATCTAGCGGTCCGCAGATGTCAGTATGAACAAGTTGTAATGGTGCCTCCGCTCTCCACGACTTTCCATTGGGAAAAGGAAGTCGTGTTTGCTTGCCAATTATGCAAACTTCACAAGTATGACTTGGTGGATCGATTGTTGGTAAACCTCGTACCATGCCAGCTGTAGATAGTAGCTTCAGGCCGCTGAAATTTAGATGACCGAAGCGAAGATGCCACCTCCATGACTCATTCTTCATGAGTCCTTGAAAACACTTCTCAATTTTTGTGTTTAGATGCAAGGGAAACATGCGGTTCCTTGTCATCTTAATACACGCTATAAGACTTCCTTTTGCATTTTTCAACCAAAGATGGTTGTTCTCCATATATACTTTATATCCTTTTTCGAGTAATTGACCGATGCTGAGAATATTACTTTTCATGTTAGGAATATAATAAACATCGGAAATATTCTCGGACTTACCATCCTTTTGAAAGATTTTGATCTTCCCACTGTCTTCAACGGAGAGTTTTGAAGAATCTCCCAAGCTTACACTTCTATGAACTCCTTCTGCGAGTTCCATGAATAGTTCTTTCTTCTCGCACATGTGGTTGCTAGCACCCGAGTCAAGGTACCAAACATCATTCTGAACACTTGAATCATCATGAGTAAGAAGAAGAGTAGAGTTATTACCCACATCATTTGTTGCTTCGGCAAGATTGGTAAGATCTTCAGTTCTGTGCCAGCAATCCGAGGCATAGTGTCAAAATTTTTGACAGTTGTAGCATTGGACGTTCTTATTGGTTCCTCGCCCAGATGTAAATCTTCCCCGATTGCTTCGTCCTTGACCTCTGAAGCTTTGGAACTCCACTTTATTTTGAGTGGTTCGTTATTGGAGACCACGTCCCCTGCCTCTGCCACGACCACGACTTCTACTATATGAGCCTCGATCATTTAGAGTCAGCTTTGACTCTAATGCTTGTTCCAAGACTATAGAACCAGTCTTCTTTTGCATGCGTTTCTCATGAACTTGGAGAGATCCCAAAAGCTCCTCTATTGAGATCTCCTCTAAATTCTTGGACTCCTCAATTGCCGCCACCACGTGCTCGAACTTTGATGTGAGGGATCGCAGCAATTTCTCCATCACTCGGATGTCCTCCATCTTCTCTCCATTTCTCCTCATTTTATTCACAATTAGAAGTAATCATGAATAATAATCGGAGATTTTTTCTTCATCTTTCATTTGAGCGGCTTCAAGATCGTCCCTCAAAGTTTGAAGGCGAATTCGCTTCACCCGCTCGACTCCTTTGTAGATGGTAGCAAGGATTTCTCATGCTTCCTTGCTCGTCGTTACTTCGGCAACTCTCTCGAAGGTAGACTCGTCCAACCCTTGATAGAGTAGAAAACGAGCCTTACTATCCTTCTTTCTTTGCTCTTTAAGAGCCTTCTTCTCTTCGGCGGTGTAGGCGGCTTCTACCTCCGGTGTGGGTTCCTTAAACCCATCAAAGATTAGCTCCCACAACTCTTGAGAACCAAATAGAGCTTTCATCTGAATTGACCAACTCTCATAATTATCTTTCAATAACTTGGGCACTTGTGGATTGATGAGATTGTTGGTGGATGCCATGAGGAGATGAGGAAATGAAACAAAAATTGAATTGGCTCTGATACCAATTGTTGTATACAAGTCTACGGACTAATATACTATAATCTAAAATTTTAAGTGGAGAATGGATCTTATTTAACTTTTGTTTCTTACTTACTTGCTTGCTTCATTGAAAAAACAAAGAGATACACTAGCTTTTTATAGGCTTCAAAACTTACAAGAATACCAACATCCAAATTTATGATGACTCATGATGATGACTCTTTATTCTTTTTAATTGAAGATGATGACTCACTTGATGATGACTCCTAATTGATGATGACTCATCATTTCTCTAAATTGATGATGATGACTCTTTATTTCTCTCAATTGATGATGACTTCTCATCTTTCAAAAAAGACATTTTTATTTGATATTCCAACAAGTTTGCCCTTGAGGCTCCAATAGAAACTCCTCCTGTCCTTCTTAATCCTCTATTGCATTTTTCGCCAACTCCTCACTCTCAATCAACATTATGCTTCTGCTTTTACACTTGTATCCATATGTGATGGCTCATCACAGTTGAAACATAAGTTCTTCCTATCCTCTTCTACTTGAGCTGGAGTCAACCTCCTTACTGAAGGTTGTAGGGATGACCTTCCCTCCTTACTGGCAGCAGCATTGGACATGGCCTTGCCTGTTGAAAAAGGGTACAGTCAAAGGGAATTTGAGCTTCTGTAGGGTTGAAATTTGCCCAGCCTTTTCTCTGTGAATGCAATCAGCTCCCTAGCATAAGCAATCCTGTAAGCAGCCATCATTGTCACAGGCTTGTCCAGCTTCACCTTCCCTCTCAAGTCCTCTCTTAACCTTGAGAGGAACCAGTTGATCAGATTCCTCTCTGAATCATCCACCAAATGCGCCAGTTCATGAAAGATTTGTGATATTTTGCTACTGTCTCAGTCCGCTTCAAGTTGGCCAGTGCTGCCATGGGGTTATCTAAGTCATCCGGGCCAAATTGCATTATCATCTCCTCATAGAATTCAGGCCATATCACACCTCCTCCCTCTGTTTTTGCAACCATCTCCACCACACCAATGCATCATCTCTAAGATAGAACACCCAGAATTCTACCTTCTCCTCCATTGGGGTTTCATGGATGGCAAACAAGTGTTCCATCTGATACAACCAATTGAGCATGTCCCCACTACCATTGAATATCGACGTCCACCTTTGGGTTCTTTGCGTGAGGGAACCTTACCCCATAGCCTCGAGTGGTGGAGGGTCTGTGGCCTCGAGCTACCCACGGATCCATCTCCGCTAGGCCCCTGGGGACTATTGGTCTCGCAGTTGACAGGGCCGAAATCACATATTTAGGGCTGACTTTGGGAGTTTCAAGCGGTGAAGCTTCTTCCTCACTGGTTACCCTCTTTCCCTTCGTATGCGCGTAGCTTCCCCAGGTTCATCTCTCAAACAGCCCTACTAGCTCATCTCAGTGGTCATCCGTCTAGGCTTGTATCCTATCCTCAAAGGCTCATGCTAGGACGTCCATTCTCTCCTCGAAAACTGAAACGAGAGTCTATCCTCTCGTCGATCGCCTGCAGGAGGAGGTCGAACTGTTGGTCCTTTTGAGAGTTCCAACCATTGTTACCAGCCAGCTCTCGTGAACCCGCTCTAGTCTTGGGATCAAGGCAAACACGGTCACTAGGACATGCAGCCGACCCAAAGGGACTGACCTCCTCCTCAGGATTGTCACCGACCTCCTGGAGTTCGTCAGCGAACTGGTGCTCTGATACCATTGATGCAGCCACACCGCCTCGACGATCGCTGGAGTGTGTTTGTGTTGATTCTTTGGCGCCATCTCAACCTGAAATTGAAAGAAATCAAGGAGAACTTGCAATGTAAATTGGGAAATAGGGATTTGATAGGAAATTCTGGTTGATTCGAGAGTGTCCAATCTCTCTTGCAAGCTTAAGACTCAGATAAGGATTGCATCCCAAATTTCAGCTTAAAAGAAAAGAAATTACAGTAACTTCCATTTATACTCTCTCACTACATTGGAGAACACACAAAGTATATCCATTGGTATCGGGCACAGCCAACGAGTCTCCGGCATGGATCCGCCCACAACTCGGCCTGCCCTGCTACCTATTTAACTAACATCACTCTAATTTGTTCCCATCGAGCTTCACTGTCCATAACGAGCTGGACTTCATTTTTACTGTAGCAGGTCCCGGAAACACTGTAGCAGATGTCGAATTTTCTTATAGCAGCTGAGGAATTTCCCTGTAGCAGGTATGGAATTCGGGCCTGCACCAAAATGAGAAGGGAGAGGGATCGAGATAATAGACCTCAAAACCCGAACCCTAATGCGAACCCTTGAAGATCTGTGAAGAGAGAGATTTGAATCTGGAAAGATGACGTCACATATTGAGAACGAGAGAGACAAATAGATTTCGGAAGTCAATAAAAATGAGAAATAATATGAGTCGTGTTTTGGTGCTCCGAAACTGCCTTTTTCTTCTTATTTTTAATTTGTCCGAATATATCGGATAAGGGAAGATCAGATAAGGATACTCGGCTAATTTCAAACTCAACTCGTAAGGCCGCTGATTTCTCGAGAATTTTATGCGGATTGATTTGAAAATGCAGACTGTTGATATATAAAGGACTGCGACCACGATTCAAGTCCTCACAAAAATGTCTTATTTTTTAGTCTTTGTTAGGACCGTGATCTGTTGTGCCTACGACAACAACCTGATGAGGATCCCCTAAATCTCTCAAGTAAGAAGAACAATCCCAAACAGCACAAAAACAAACACTAAGAGAAAGCACACGCAAACAAAGCAATCTGACGAGGTTCGGCCTCAATGCCTACGTCCCCGGAGCAATCAAAAGAGAGATTAATTACTTGAAAGATTGATTACAATGCTAGCAGCTTCTCTAATCTCAAGAGAGCTCCAGAATTTTCAGCATTCACAAAACCCTAGGAAAAACCCGTATTTATACCAACAGGTTTCCAAAACAGAAACGCAGCCCGCACCCGCTTGTCGGTCGACCGGGCGGTCGACCGACCCCTTCCACCGGTCGACCGGTCGGTCGACCAGGTGCCCAACAGAGAGTTGGGTACTTTCAGTCGGTCGACCGGGCGGTCGACTGAGCTCCTTCCTTGTGCACGTTGTGCACGTCGGTCGACCGGACCGAACGACCGAGCTCCTACTACTGCGGGCGGTTGACCGGGCCGGTCGACCGAAACCTGCTCCTGCTGCTTCTTGTGCTGTTTTGCTGCTGCTTCTTCCTTCGTCTTTTGTCGTCGACTTCCTCGGCGATCACTCGACGACCCCTCGACGATCCTTGTCAACTTCCTCAGCAATAACCTCTCTCTTTCCAACATTCTCCATCTCAGCGAAGATTTTTTTCAAAATCTGAGCCGATCTCCAACATACCCCAGTCTATCACCTGGCGAAATCGACACACGATTTTGGCGAAATCGACACACGATCTCGGCTTGCGCGCACCGGACGAAATCGGCACACGATCTCGGCGAAATCGACACACGATCTCGGCTTGGAATCTTTAGCTCAGCTGTCCACTGGAAAACATCGCACATGCCTTCCCTGCACTTCACCATAGGAGAATTTTCATACATGCCGATTACCATATCGTGGCTACTCCTCCGCAACTTCAAGACCTCACGAAGACTTCCTCACGAGCCAACACTGACTCTCAAACTGACTAGCTCTATCTAGTCTACTTGTCTTCCACTGACGGTCCACCAAGTCTGTGTAGAGCACACCAAACATCATCGGCTTCAACTGGATGCACACTGCTCCTTATGCAAGCTCAACATCTTCACACCGGAAGATTAACCTGTTCATCGAGATCACAACACATTGCCACCACGTGAAGTCCAACTGGCCACAACACTTCACCTTTACGTGAAACCTCTCCACCTCTACGTGGAGTTCCATCGGCCACAACTCTTCTCCTCTACGTGAAGATCCACACAGTTTCTGGAGAACCCAAATAGCTTCATAAGAATTGCGTCACCAAATGGTTGCGCCTTTACGGCTGCCTACGTACCTTTGCCCAAAAGGATAAAGCCAACTGTAGTTCATTAAAAATGAGCTTCATCAAGCTCGAACACTGGTACCTGTATTTGCAGCAGCGAACCTGTCAGACTGTGTCATATGAACCTCTTCCCGACCATCACGGAGAACAACGGCCTTCAACTTCAGCTTGTTGCGATCACAAGCTTGAGATTCATGCTTCTTTCCCCACAAGCGTGGTTTTACCTTGGTTCCAATAGCTGCAAGCAACTCGACATCCTCAACAATGTCTTCAACCTGTTCAGCATCAACCTTGGCTTCATGATCTCCACCCGATGTCACATCCGGTGAAATCTCCTCTAATGCCGAACCAACTAGAGATGATGGAGTAGCATCTACCTCCACCCGCTGCGATCCAACCTTGGTCTTCGTCCTCTCCACCTGCTGAGAGACGGTGGACTTCAACGCTAAAGTCTCTCCAAAGTGACATTCCTGCTCATCACGATCTTCTTGTCTTCAGGGTCCCACAACCTGTAGCTGTTTCCCTTGACACCCAAATAAACAAACCTCTTTGCTCGCGGATTCACCTTGCCATTCTTGGCACTGAAGTAGGCCGGACTTTCAAACTTCCGTAGCACACCATGATATTGAGCAGCTTTCCTAGACCAAATTTCCAATGGAGCTTTACCTCCTATCACAGTCGATCTATTCATGAGATGGCTAGCATACTCAGTCGCCTCAGCCCAAAACGACCTGTCTAATCCTGCATTAGACAACAACCGCCGAACCTCCTCCAGTAAGGAACGGACTACATCTTTAGCCAACCCATCTGTACCTGTTGTGAAGTGAGTAGCAATACCTGTGTTCTGGCAAAATCGTAGGAATTTGTTCATGTCTTTTCCAACATTACCAATATGAAGCTCCTTTATCTTCCTACCTATCTGCCTCTCCATTTTTCCTCTCTACTTCACCAAGACATCTAGGGCTTCATCCCTTTGTCTCATGGGATATATCCAAACCTGCCTAGATGAACCATCAACAAAAGAGATAAAGTACCTGTAACCTCCAAGCGATGCCGTCTTAGCAGGTTCCCATACGCTCATGTGAACACAATCAAGAAGACCTTCATGGTGATGAGTACTGGTGCTGAATCTCACCTTCTTCTTGTCCAGAACGATGTGTCCACCTTCCAACTTGCAGGTAGCAGCACCTTCCAGCGATTCCATCTTTGCAGGAGCTCGCAAAGACTTCTCTTCTTCCTGTCCGACCTTTTCCTGCCAGACCTCCGGGCCACCATCATCTGAGGAACTCGAAGTCTCCACCTGATCTGTAATCGTACTACCCTTCAAGTAGTAGAGGTTGCCTTGGCGGACGCCCTTCATCACCACCATCGAGCCCTTGATCATCCTGAGAACGCCATCTCGAACAGATATCACCATGCCCGATGCTTCCAAAGTTCCCACGGAGATTAGATTTCTCTTTAACTGAGGTACATACCTCACTCCCTTCAGCTCCCTTATAATCCCATCAAACATTCTGATTTAGATTGTACCTACACCCTCCATGCTATATGGGTGATCATCGCCCATAACGAGAGAACACACCCTCCAGCTTCTCAAAGCTGGAAAACCAGCCCCGATTAGGGCACGCATGGTATGTTGTACCTGTATTCAGAATCCACTCATCTTTCCATGAGTTACCAATGGTAGGAGAACTGATTGAAAACGAGAAACCTGACGAGTCCGAATCTGAGCCATCTGCCTGTGAACTACTCCTCTGAGTATTCGTCACCTTAGATAGATTTGCTTCAGCCTTCGACTCCTTCTTCTTCCCTTTGAACTTCGGACAGTCCACTTTCCAGTGCCATATCTCTCTGCAGAAGGCACACTGATTCTTCCTCAGATCCCTGTAGCCCGACCTGGAGTTTGATCTTCCTCTAACCTCCTTGCCCTTTCTCGATGAACCCCTGCCTCTTACTTCCAGTGCCTCCGCCGATGAGCTTGACTGAGAAGGATGTCTCTCCTTCTTTCTCGTCTCATAACTTGTCAGTGCAGACGACACCTCATAGTAGTCCAAAGTCTACTTACCATTTATAAAGGTCAGTGTGAATGTCTCATACTCCTCCTCTGGGAGTGAATTCAGGAAGATGATCGCCTTGTCCTCCTCTTCTACTATGACATCCACGTTCACCAAGTCTGTAAGAAGCTTCATGTATCGGTTGATGTGCTCATTCACTGTGCTCCCCTTCTTCATCTGAAATCTGTACAGCTTACTCTTAAGCTACAACCTGGACTCAACACTCTTCGTCAGGTATTTCTTCTCAAGGGTTTCCCACAGATGCTTCGTCGACGTCTCATGTTGTGCAAGATATTTATGTCTTGCGACAAACATGAACGTATCAACCCACACGCCGACCAGTTCATCTTTGCCCACTCTTCATCAGTGGTCGTGCTCCTCTTCTTTTTCAATAGGAGTGTATCTTCGAGGTTCGATGCATTCAGGGCATCCATAACCTCACATCTCCACATCCCGAAATTATTTGTGCCATTGAACTTGACTACATCAATCCTCGGATGAGGATTTATGGTCTTAACCGAAGCAATTTCTTCTGCCATCTAGATTACTTGATCATCTATCTATGCGAAAAATCAACCAACTGGAAATAGATCACTACTTCGATAAAAATTGAATTTTTACCTTTTCCCTGAAACCCTAGATTGAGTTTCTCACCGGATCTACTCCAACAAAGATTCCACGAGCACTCCTTGCGTCCTCCTGAGATCGACACACGATCCCACGAACACGAATACCTCTGATCTGAGATCGACACACGATCTCCGCCGAATCAGATCTCGAAGCCTCCGAATCTTCAGACAAATCCCAAGCGAAACCTGGGAAGCTCTGATATCACTTGTTGTGCCTACGACAACAACCTGATGAGGATCCCCTGAATCTCCCAAGTAAGAAGAACAATCCCAAACAGCACAAAAACAAACACCAAGAGAAAGCACACGCAAACAAAGCAATCTGACGAGGTTCGGCCTCAATGCCTACGTCCCCGGGGCAATCAAAAGAGAGATTAATTACTTGAAAGATTGATTACAATGCTAGCAGCTTCTCTAATCTCAAGAGAGCTCCAGAATTTTCAGCATTCACAAAACCCTAGGCAAAACCCGTATTTATACCAACAGGTTTCCAAAACAGAAACGCAGCCCGCACCCGCTTGTCAGTCGACCGGGCAGTCGACCGACCCCTTCCACTGGTCGACCGGTCGGTCGACCGGGTGCCCAACAGAGAGTTGGGTACTTTCAGTCGGTCGACCGGGCGGTCGACTGAGCTCCTTCCTTGTGCACGTTGTGCACGTCAGTCGACCGGACCGGTCGATCGAACTCCTGCTACTGCGGGCGGTTGACCGGGCCGGTCGACCGAAACCTGCTCCTGCAGATTCTTGTGTTGTTTTGCTGCTGCTTCTTCCTTCGTCTTTTGTCATCGACTTCCTCGGCGATCACTCGACGACCCCTCGATGATCCTTGTCAACTTCCTCAGCAATAACCTCTCTCTTTCCAACATGATCATGTGAAAAATCACCTAGAGGGGGGTGAATAGGTGTAAATGCTAATCTAAAACTAAATGCAAAACTAAGTGCGCTAAAAACGAAAGCTAATGCAAATGTTGCACAACTAATACAATACAACAAGTGTAGCCGAATTCCCCTTGCGAGGCTCTGGACTAACTCCCCTTGATTCCCCTTTAAATGGGTTGAGGTGCTATGTGAAGCTCTTGTTGGATGAGTATAAGTTAGGCACACACACACAAGCAATCCAAGCAATGTGCACACACAATCAAGCCAAGCAATCAAGGATATAGCAATATGGATTATGCAAGGCACAACACAAGCAAATAAATATGACAAGATGAAATATGCTCAACACAAGCAAATATGATATGAATGAAGTATGATGCTTTGCACAATATAAATGAGAGAGAGTTAGAGAGACAATGGATCAATCGCAAAGACCAAGATATGTTTCGAGGTTCGAGCACCTTACTCTACATCCCCGCCTACACCACCGTGTAGGATTTCCAATCCACTATCTCCCACCGAGGGAACCTCTACCGAAGAGGATTTGTTACAACACTAGGAGTACCAAACTCCTCTCTCAAACAACAACCTCCACCGAGGCCAACAACCAACAACAACCACCTCTACCGAAGAGGCTCACAACCAACACAATCACCTCTACCTAAGAGGGATCCAAACCAATACCACTCCGATCACCTCTACCAAAGAGGGATTCAACAAAAGTAAGGAGGGTTTACAATAAGTGGTTACAAAGACCACAAACACAATCTCTCTTTTCTTTTCTCTTTTCTTTTTCCACAAAAACAAGATCCTAATAGATTAGGATAGGTGATAGCTCAAGTGTGGAAACAAGGTGTTTTTGGAAACAAGCAACAAAGAAAAACTAATTGGGAAGTCTCTTGTAAAAGATAGAAAATGCAAGATCAAATCAAAATCCCAAAACCTAGTTTTCTTTGATTTTCCAAAAACCCAAAACAATAAAGATTAATTCTTTTTGGCACTTAAACTCTTTTAAAAACTTGTTTAAAACACTAGGGAAACAGGATTTTTTTCTCTTGTAAAAACCTTAGCCAAAATCCCAAAGAGATGGGGTTTATATAGGCCAAAACAGAAACTAGCTGTTAGAGCTGAGCTGGCAGCTCTGACAGGCAACGGTCGACCGGCCGGTCGACCGTCCAACGGTCATATTTTGACCCGTTGGAGCTACCGGTCGACCGCCCGGTCGACCCAAACTAACAGAGAGCAGAATTCTCTGCAGCGGTCGACCGTCCGACCCGGACCACTGTGCTGCAGACGTGCACAAGTCTGTGCACGTCGGTTGACCAGTGCGGTCGACCGTCCCTTGGTGCGGTCGACCGTCCCTTGGTGCGGTCGACCGTCCCGGTCGACCGACCAGCCTGTCAGCACAAAAATAAGATCAGAAAATTTGGGAAAAATATTTTATAAAAATCTTTTATCTTTTTCTGAAAATTCTATAAAACTTGTTTTAAACATTTTATATTGAAACATAAACATGTGATAAAAATTTTCAAGACATATATCAATCATATCAATTCATTTTTGTGTCTTGCCAATTTTATCAAAAACCAAAACTTGTATTTTTATCAAACTTGATTTTTCAATAGGAAATCTGATTTTCCTAAAACTTTATAGAAATACAAAACATGATATTTGAACATTATTAAGCATGATGCATATGCACATAGGTCCAATATACATTCACAAAATATATCACAGTTTTTGTTCTTTGATTTCAAAAAATATGTTTTATACCAAAACATAAAACTACATGAATAGGTACGTCAAACTAAGTTTGTATAAGTCATATAAGCATGTATGTATATAGAGCACATCTAATATACATATAAAACATGTAAACTTGTTTTGATCAAACTATTCATGAAAACCAAAATCCAAATCATGAAATGTGTGTGTATGTGTACTTGAGCATATCAACTATACTAATCTTTACAAATGGATCTAAACACACTATCTAAACTAGGATACCTAATTCTTTGAGTCATCAAGAAGACTTGCTCCCAAACGCGATCCACCGAGTGCAAAGGTATGATCTTTAAGCTTTGGCACCGGAATCACCATGATAAGCTTCCAAACACCTCTTGTTGAAGCTATCACCAAACTAATATCTTGGTTAATGATCTGAAATTTAAACAATACAAGATTATTAGTAAACATAACTACATGAGTTAATCATCATCAAAACTAGGGTGGAAGGCCTTTGGGCCAACAATCTCCCCCTTTTTGATGATGACAAAACTCATGGAGTTATATATGCATGGATTAAAGTAAAGCTTCAAAGAAGCTCCCCCTTAACTCATGCATAGCCAAATAAACATAATAATATGCAATGAAGGCTCTTAAAAACATGAATGCACAAATATGCATAAACAATAAAGGTTCTAGATACCAATGAAATATTTAAAGCAAAGCATGCTCTAGATACCAATTAACAAATAAACATTTTCTAGATGCTCTAGATACCAATAAACATACATTAAACTATATTAAACTTAATATATGCAAAAATATTAAACTATGCATATATATAAAACTCACAAATAATTCTCCCCCTTTTTGTCAATCATCAACAAAGGGTAAACATTCAAAAACTATAAATAAAATGAGGGGTAAAATTTTTTCTCCCCCTTTTTGTGTCAATCAAAACAATGCAAACAATGGTCTCCCCCTTTTTGTCTAAAACAAAACAAAGTCAATAAGGGGTGACTACAAATATGATATCAATTAAAAATATGTCAATGAAGCATCTTGATACCAAATGAAGATAAACAAAGATTAATAAATGTTATATGCTATATACATTCATGAAGAGGAAGACGCTAAGTTAGCTTCCCTACACATATGAGTTACATGAAGAAAGGAAGACACGCCCTAATTCACATAACACAAAATATGTAATGCATAAAAAGAGATGTGAAGCTCCCCCTACACACGTGTACCACATAAGGAAGAGTTGTCAAGCTCTTCAATACAAGATACACTCAACATGAATTTATACACATATAGGCAATGTAAAATAAATATGTTTTTCTTAAACAAAATTTTGAGATACCAATTTAAAAACATTTAACATAAACATCTTGATATCATTAAGAAATGTGTTCTTTTAAACATATGATACCAATTTGAAACTATATTTTAACATAAAGCAAGGGAGTGGAAATCAAATACCAATTGAAAGACAACATCAAATTTTCTCCCCTTTATGAAATACCAACTAAACATATGCATAAGCTTGTTATGATACCAATTGAAAACAAATCAAACAATAGAAATTTTTCAAGCTTAGCATAAACAAGTATATATACGTATGAAAATTAGATACCAATTGACATTGATATTCTTGAAAGAGTAAGCATACATATACAAAACATATATGAGTATACAAAAAGATCAAAATTGATATCATTGAAAGTGTTCAATGATACCAATTGAATGAATAGCGTCAAGTGTATATCTCATATTATAACGAAGAATACGAACTAGTTAAAATGAAAAGTTTTGTTAACTAGTACGAAATCCTTCAAGTAAGGAATAAATACAAATCATTTTTCATAAAAATGAAATCCACATGATAATAAACACTCTAATCCAATTAAGCATAAAAATGTCTCATGAAAAAAACATGAGCAAATAATAAATGTGAGTGTACAAGTCAAGTATGGAGATCACAATCATAAAAATTTGTTCAATTAAGTTCAATTATTCCTTTAAACAAGAAACTAAAAATTAATATTATTTAATCTTCAAGGCATATGTATGTCTAATACAAACCAAAGTATACATACATATCCAAGATACAAACGAGTCCACAAGGATATATGCATGAAGGCACGTGGCTCAAAAAGGATATTCATGTATATCTAATAGTTTGGACAAGGTAAACATATACATGAAGTTTAAATACCATTCAAAGAAAACATGAAAAGCATGAAAAGTATGAAAATTTAGCTTTTCATTAAAACAATTGATACCAATTCTTTTCAAGGTATATGTATGATTTGTCAACACAAGAAGTATACATACATATCCCTTAAACACACTTTGAGTCCATAATAGATATTTGCATGAAAGGCAAATGACTCAAGGGGTATACATGTATATCTTCAAGTTTGGCAAAATACACATATACATGAAATGAAAACTCATAATCATAAAAACAAATACCAAAAATGGAATACAAGTTTAAAATGTATGAATCATCAAAACTAGACTATACTAGAACATCTAATGGGAACAAACAAGCATTCAATCCCAAACATATATAAAGATTTATTTGTGGCCCATATATGTACAAGTATACATATAGTCTTAATGAAAACTAACACTTAAACAAATATTCAAGTCATAACAAGTATAAATGAACAAATCATCAAAATTAGCTCATACGTGTGCATATAGTGAGTACAAATGAGCATGAAATGCAAATGTATAAGAAACAAATGTAGCTCACTATTTGTACATGTATAATATAAGTTTTGATAAAATCTACATTTAAACATGTTATCACCACATGAAGCATCATGCTAAAACTCATCATGATAAAACCAAAACATGATTACTATGTAAATTCACATGTATTAGATTCATGATGTACATTATAGCTAAACAAACGGTGAGAACACTAAGTATGATTCAAATAAGCATGTGTGTCTCAAATACTATACATGTATGTCAAGGATCTAATAAACATGGAATGAACATACTAATCCATAGACATCAAAAACATGCTATAAACATGAATATTGAAAGCATGTAAACAATAAATGAGGAGTTAGGATAGTTACCAAACCGAAGAAGCAACTTTCCTTGTCTCCAAAAACGTGGTGGTCCTCTCCACCAAATCTTCCTTGAAAGTGATGCATCCAAATGATTTCCTTTAAGTCCGGAACGCATCCACTTCAAGGTGTCATCACTCTCACGTCATGTGAGAGCCCACACCTACATCAAAAACAATAGGAGGGGTGGTCTTTGGTACCCACATCTTGTTGGGTCCATGGGGGTTAGTCCCTTCCCTAACCCAAACAAATTTCTTTGCTAAATTAGGAGTATGTAATCTATCATAGCAAAATTTAGCAAGGTGGCCCTTACGTCCACAATGTGTACAAGTGTACACATGAGCATACGTGTGATGGTGTCCGTGAGGAGCATGTGTATGCCGTGGAGGGTGTGCATGCATAAAAGTTGGAACTTGTTTCTTACGAACCATGTTTCCAAGCGAGTGTGGTTCATGGCACATTTGCTCATAGTGGAGCCAAACAATCTACTCTCTTCTTTAACATACAAATATCATCATTAATCCTAGAAGAAGAGGTACATGCATTAGGTAAACTAGATGAAGAAGCTACACTAGCATGGCAAACATGTTCATCAATCTTATTTTTAAAAACAACATTTTCTTCAAACACACATCTAATCATTTGAAATGGAAATAATTTTATTTTTCAAATCAACATTCTCTTTTAAAATAAAATTAACTTTTGAAGACAAGTTATCATTTTTCTTCAAAAGACATGGCAATCATTTTTATTTTTCAAAAACTCATTTTCTTTAAGTGCAAGATCAAGTTGAGATTTTAATGAATCCCTTTCATTAGAAATCTCCTCTTTTTCTTGCAAAACAACATCAAGTCTAGAATGCAAACTTTTATTTTCTTTTTCAATTTCTAGACTTTTCTTTTCAAAACTTTATATTTTTCTATTAATTTTTCACATACAATAGATAGTTCTTCATTTAAATCATGAGCATCAATATGATCATTAGAAGAACTAGAGCAATCATCATCACTATCTAATGGTTCCGATTGTACCTCAAGGGAGTCATTCCCTTGGACCATGAAGCATTGTGACTCGGAGTCTCCACTAGATTCCTCTTCCTTTTGATTTGCATTGAAGCTCGGAGGTGGTGGTTGTTGTCAATTTGTTCCACACTGCAAAGGCGGAATCAATATTAGAAACATGCATAAGATATTCTTTTGAAAGTGTGCTTCTAATAGCCTCAAGGGCTTGTGCATTGGCCCCTATATGAATGCAATTACCAAGATAGCATTTCTTGGTAGCCGCAAGGAAAACATGTAAACCTAGGGTTTGTAGGTAAATGGACATCCTAGTCTTCCAAACAAGAATGTTGGAAGCATCATACATAGGTGGGGTCATGAAGTCCATGAGTCCAAACTAAATGTGTGCAATCAAACAAATGCAAACAAGATTAGCAAATAAAGGATCTAACTCCTAAGATGTTAAGCCTAAGTATCAGGAGCACTAGCTCTGATACCAATTGAAAAATACACCTAGAGGGGGGGGTGAATAGGTGTAAATGCTAATCTAAAACTAAATGCAAAACTAAGTGCGCTAAAAACGGAAGCTAATGCAAATGTTGCACAAACTAATACAATACAACAAGTGTAGCCGAATTCTCCTTGCGAGGCTCTGGACTAACTCCCCTTGATTCCCCTTTAAATGGGTTGAGGTGCTATGTGAAGCTCTTGTTGGATGAGTATAAGTTAGGCACACACACACAAGCAATCCAAGCAATGTGCACACACAATCAAGCCAAGCAATCAAGGATATAGCAATATGGATTATGCAAGGCACAACACAAGCAAATAAATATGACAAGATGAAATATGCTCAACACAAGCAAATATGATATGAATGAAGTATGATGCTTTGCACAATATAAATGAGAGAGAGTTAGAGAGACAATGGATCAATCGCAAAGACCAAGATATGTTTCGAGGTTCGAGCACCTTGCTCTACATCCCCGCCTACACCACCATGTAGGATTTCCAATCCACTATCTCCCACCGAAGGAACCTCTACCGAAGAGGATTTGTTACAACACTAGGAGTACCAAACTCCTCTCTCAAACAACAACCTCCACCGAGGCCAACAACCAACAACAACCACCTCTACCGAAGAGGCTCACAACCAACACAATCACCTCTACCTAAGAGGGATCCAAACCAATACCACTCCGATCACCTCTACCAAAGAGGGATTCAACAAAAGTAAGGAGGGTTTACAATAAGTGGTTACAAAGACCACAAACACAATCTCTCTTTTCTTTTCTCTTTTCTTTTTCCACAAAAACAAGATCCTAATAGATTAGGATAGGTAATAGCTCAAGTGTGGAAACAAGGTGTTTTTGGAAACAAGCAACAAAGAAAAACTAATTGGGAAGTCTCTTGTAAAAGATAGAAAATGCAAGATCAAATCAAAATCCCAAAACCTAGTTTTCTTTGATTTTCCAAAAACCCAAAACAATAAAGATTAATTCTTTTTGGCACTTAAACTCTTTTAAAAACTTGTTTAAAACACTAGGGAAACAGGATTTTTTTCTCTTGTAAAAACCTTAGCCAAAATCCCAAAGAGATGGGGTTTATATAGGCCAAAACAGAAACTAGCCGTTAGAGCTGAGCTGGCAGCTCTGACAGGCAACGGTCGACCGGCCGGTCGACCGTCCAACGGTCATATTTTGACCCGTTGGAGCTACCGGTCGACCGCCCGGTCGACCCAAACTAACAGAGAGCAGAACTCTCTGCAGCGGTCGACCGTCCGGTCGACCGGACCACTGTGCTGCAGACGTGCACAAGTCTGTGCACGTCGGTCGACCGGTGCGGTCAACCGTCCCTTGTGTGCGGTCGACCGTCCCGATCGACCGACCAGCCTGTCAGCACAAAAATAAGATCAGAAAATTTGGGAAAAATATTTTATAAAAATCTTTTATCTTTTTCTGAAAATTCTATAAAACTTGTTTTAACATTTTATATTGAAACATAAACATGTGATAAAAATTTTCAAGACATATATCAATCATATCAATTCATTTTTGTGTCTTGCCAATTTTATCAAAAACCAAAACTTGTATTTTTATCAAACTTGATTTTTCAATAGGAAATCTGATTTCCCTAAAACTTTATAGAAATACAAAAACATGATATTTGAACATTATTAAGCATGATGCATATGGACATAGGTCCAATATACATTCACAAAATATATCACAGTTTTTGTTCTTTGATTTCAAAAAATATGTTTTATACCAAAACATAAAACTACATGAATAGGTACGTCAAACTAAGTTTGTATAAGTCATATAAGCATGTATGTATATAGAGCACATCTAATATACATATAAACATGTAAACTTGTTTTGATCAAACTATTCATGAAAACCAAAATCCAAATCATGAAATGTGTGTGTATGTGTACTTGAGCATATCAACTATACTAATCTTTACAAATGGATCTAAACACACTATCTAAACTAGGATACCTAAGTCTTTGAGTCATCAAGAAGACTTGCTCCCAAACGCGATCCACCGAGTGCAAAGGTATGATCTTTAAGCTTTGGCACCGGAATCACCATGATAAGCTTCCAAACACCTCTTGTTGAAGCTATCACCAAACTAATATCTTGGTTAATGATCTGAAACTTAAACAATACAAGATTATTAGTAAACATAACTACATGAGTTAATCATCATCAAAACTAGGGTGGAAGGCCTTTGGGCCAACATCATGATCTCAGTCCTCACAAAAATGTAATGTTTCTGAGTCGCAGTCCTCTCTATTAAGGCTGCGACCATTATCGTAACCCTCCCAAAAATGTCATATTTCGAGTCTTCATAGGACTGCAATCATGATCGCAGTCCTCTTTATTAGGACTAAGATCCTCACAAAAATGCTTATTTTTGAATCTTTATTAAGACTGTGATTATGATCGCAGTCCTCATAAAAACACAAATTTTCAGCCTATATTAGGACTGCAACAATGATTGCAGTCCTCGCAATGTCCTAATTTTCAATTAGTAAAAAGACTGCGGCCATAGTCGCAGCCCTCACAGAGGACTGCGATCATGAGTCACAATCCTCATATCAGTATCGCCATCATCAGCAGACGCCTGTTCACCAACATCAAAGATGCCCAATGGTTTCCAGATCTAAAAAACACATCGATCACAAACACAAACAAGACTCACTGCAAGCACGAATAAATGAGATCTGCAAAAGGTAAATCACAAAAAAAACTGTCTGGGAACTCCGTCCCCTTAGACCCTCGCCCGTTGAGACCCCGAGAGGGGCTCCCCACCCCCTTCCAACTCCCACGATGAACTGATCGTACAAGCCGATCCATGAATTACTGTGCTTTGGAGTCAGGGTTAAGGGGAGAGCAATGTCGGAGGTGATGGAAAAGGGTAAAAAAGAAAATGAAAATATATAAAGAAGTGTTAGTTGGGAGGAATCAATTTATGCTCACGTGGATGAGACTGTAGCAAATAAAAATGGGGGACGATGAGTTTTTTCCTAATTATGAAAAAAGGGTTGTTGTAATGATTTTTTCCTTTTTAATTTGTTTCTTTGTTTTATTGTATTTTCAAATAAGAAATTTAACTTTGTTGAAGAAGACTGGATGATACAAAACGATAGAAACATATATAGAGTTTGGTTCAAATTAGAAGAAATTTAGAGATAAGAAGAAATCTATTGCTAGATAATAGAAGTTAGAATCTAATAAATAGATAGATGATTTTTCCTATTTTTACTTTTAAGCAGTTATAAATTCCTTTAATACCCTTTATAATTTCATTCGAAGTTTCAATTAATTACGATCTAACAGTGAAATAACTAGAATCTTTTAAACGAGAATATTCCATTTGTAGAAAGCTAAAAAAAATCTATTATTACGGAAGCTGTTGGCAAATAATTTTGTTTGGGGTGTTACAGGAATACCCTCGAAATATCTAGCCGTTTGACAATGCATACAATATGATGTATGAGGGAGTGGGAGGGCTTTATAGGAAATTCGGCATGAATGCGAGATAAGAGTGAAGGACTGCCGAGGGCTGAGTGAGCACTTAAATTGTGCGGTCCAAGTTGGGAATTAAGTAAGCCCAAAATAAAGTCCAGCCCATTTAAGTCACTTCAACCCAGAATCCGCAAGGGCCCAAGTGAGCTAGATCGATGGCCCTGACTGTCTTGGCCTTTACCTAAACACGTTACTTTGTTGATTAGACCCCCTCATGTGCTAACTTATCCATTTCAGCTCACAAATTTAGAAACACACTAAAACAAAAATAAAGCCACTTAAAGACTATCCGAAGACATGAATATATCAGCAAAAAATCTACACTACTAACCAAAGCACCAGTTGAAATATGCTAAAAAGAACTTATCAATATTGTGCAGTTCAAAATCTTTTTCATTTAAAGACATTGTTTTTCATCTTACAGATTTTTGAGTAATCTCAAGGAAGTATCAGGAGGCTACAGCCTAGACATACTACTGCCAAAAGAGCAGCATCAGTAAAAAACCTACAATCTAAATATACTACTACCAAAGAAACCTCCAAAAAAAAATTCAAGTACTACAACAAAAACTAAAGCTAATAGAAACCAGCCAATTGCAACACTCAGGTCAAATCAAACAGCAGCAGTAGTATCCCTTAAGACTTGATCATCATAAACGACCATAGCCAAGCTTCCACCAGAACAGGAGGAAGCACAGCTAGCAGAATGATAAATAGCACCGGAGAGAGCAGAGGAAGAGTTGGACTAGCAGAATTCCCATCACCACCAGGGCATCTCAGTTGCTTGCGTGCATAACTGAAACATCGGTATCAACTTTACTTTTCTTAAGGAGCTCAAGATGACCTACCAAGAAAGAAACAAAGTAAAAGATAGAATCAAGCAATTGAATAGTAGATAGATGATTATGATTGAAAATTCCTATTTTTTCTTTCTCGCCATAAATCCCATACTGAAGCCATCATCATGTACATGTTCCAAATCATTCTATATCTTCTCGCGACTCTCTTACCCAACTCCTAGATAATGCTAATAGCAGGGCAACGAACAAAATCCCCTTTTAAGGCAAATTTAAACCATATAATTTCTCAAGCTCACATGGTACTATTCCATGAAACACAGAATCCCTTTTTTTGGCTACAACAGTTTTTACTCTTCCAGTTATTGCTGAGTGCTATAATTCCAAAAAGTTTCACCCACCTTTAAATTATTTCCGAACGTTTACTGTAACTACAATGAATAGAACCAAAGCAAAGCCTTGATACTATCCTCTGATTCATGACTATCCCATAGCACAAAAAGGAAAAGAAAACAGAGAATGTGATCCCAACTTTATGAGATTCGCTAACATGTGATGGGGAATGAAAGAACTAATCGAGCAAGTTGTGGGAATTCAGAAAAGTATCAGATTCATCTTCCAATAAAAAGAGAATAAGAATTTGAAGGACGAAGGGATTGTACAGCATAAAGAAACTAGTAAATCAAGTTTGAAGAACATTTGGTAGGGAACATAGTGGAAACAGATGCTTCTTTTCCCTTAGTTTCCACAGGATTGCCTATTCTGGTTCCTAATTCCTGTCAGGCTCTATAATCAAAAGAAAAACAAGTGGGAGGTATGCGAGTAGATAAAACACTACATGCCACTCTCTTGATTTTGATTGTAGTGTGTGAGCAGATTGTATGCGAGTAGATGAGTATTTTTCTAATCCAAAGAGCATGACTCAACAATAATTGGATCATGGCTAATCTTCTTTTTGACTCTGCTATCAGAGTGATAAAGCATAACTGGAGTAAATCTAGAATGAAAAAACAAGCAGATGTACACACTAGCTGCCAGAAAAAGAAATCAGTCTTGTTACTCTAATAACATCTACAGGCAATGGAAACAAAAACACTCACTTCCAAATGTTCATCTTCTCATTGTTCTGATTCCAGATTGTATTCCCCATTCATTTCATAGCTAATACACAGTTTTCATGAGGACACTATTTACAATAACAGTAACTAATTCAAGAAGATCATTTCAAAACACTTACACAGTTTCAAGTCAAACCTCAGATTTTGACATCACAATCAGGATTCCCACCAAGCAAAGGGACGTGGCCAGCCACCCCCTTCTTGATCCCAAGCAGCAGATCACACCTCACATACATCCCATACCACTGGCTCCTGAACGGCCCAGACTTGTACCTCAGCCTCCCCAGCACCACAAGCCTCAACCCACCACCCCGAAGTTCTCGTCCGTCATCAGCCCCCCCACCACCTCGGCCGACACTGGCACAGCCTCGCCCCCCAGCACCGGCGACACCGCCACCGAGCTGTCCTCCTCCTGAAACAGCGGCTGCAGCTGCACGGGCGGAGTTATGGGTTGGTCCCTGTATGTGACGTACGCCGATAAACGATCATAATACACCAGTGCTCTGTCGTTCGGGTTGTGGATGGCGATGGTGAACTGCATGCTCGTGGAAACGGCGGTAGCAGGGGATGCTGCACTGTTGTTGGAGAGCTGGAAAACTGCAGCGTCGAGGACAGAGAAGTGAGGCTTGGAAGGCGGTAGACGAGGTAGAGGATGAGGGCGATGATGCCGGAGAGGATTATGATTATGACTAGTGTGCAGCAGATGAGGCGGGAGGGGCCGTGGCGGTACAGCATGGGGCCGGAGTCTTTCGCCATGTTGTTGATCAAGTGATGAGGAGGAGAGGAAGGAGAAGGGGCTTTGGCTTTAATAACAGGAGGATGCTTAATGTGGTGGCAGCAGGAGGAGGAAGTGTAGGGTCCTAAGACTAAGGGATAGTGGGCTAATGATGTGTAAAATTACCAAGGTTCCTTCCCACCGAGCCTCATCTTTTGGAAGTTCTGGCCGATGCTTTCGGCTTTAAAGAGAAATTGAATAGGGAAAAGAAAAAGCAAGAGGGGGAGAAAGAGAGTGAAATTGATGTGGGCAGAGACTAATGGGTTCAGAAATGAAAAAGAAAGAAAAATAGGTACTGTTACTGGAGAAAGGGACCATGAATTTGAATAGGGAAACACCTTCACTTTGCTGCGACAGTATTACACACAGCATTCATGCCTGGAAAATCTTCACTAGGACACATTTTAATGTACACAATGAGCAGATTCTCTCAACTCTTTGATATAGATTCAGAATTAAATTAAAGAAACATTTACCTCACAGAGAAGTATTTATACAACTGAAGCAAATAATTGATGACCTGGGCACATGACAGGAAACAGCAATGCCCGACAAATTCTAAACTACTACACACAAAACACAATTGACACAGTGAGGATTTTTAACAATAAACTGCGTTCTGTTAGTCAGCTGATTTCACAGATTGGTGTTGATTTCTTCTTTGGACAATAATCACCTTGCCAGAACTCCGTTCTTGAGCATCTATGTAGCACGGATGCTTTGTCGAAAGAGATGCACCCGCGTCGGATACTTATCTGATACTTGATCGCTACTCATCACATACCCCTCTAACCTATCCTAAATTTTGCAACGTATTCTATACTTATCGGAGACGTGATGTAACTATGACAGCAAAATCAAATTTTTAAAAAAAAATCTAAGTTTGCATGAAAAATTTATAAGTTTATTACTTGTAGAAGAATTGCATTTACATAATTTGTCTAGTTTCTAAATAAAGATTATTCACATAGTTATTGATCTAAATATTCTAGAATATTAAAGATATTGTGTTCTTTTAAATTTTGTATCCTTAAAAATTTATGCCACATATAATGAACATCAACTCACAAAGACAAGTATAAATTAAGTATTATTGTAAGTATATACATATATGATATCATATTTTATCCTATATGAATATTTGGGTTAGGATTAATGAGTAATGGAGAAGAGAATTATGAAGGGGGATTGGGTTAGGTTTATGGTTATAACTAGGAGATTATATAGGAAGAGATATAATGGGTTGTGAGTTTGTGAGTAACGGGTAGAGAGAATTGGTACAGGATTTGGGTTAGGATTAATGAGTAATGGGTATGGGTTTTAGGAGAAAGGGTTTGGGTAAAGGGCTAATGGGTTGGGATTAAGGCTAGAAACAACCTAATAATGATAATTATAACAAAAATTAATAATGCTACTAAACATAATTAATAATAAAATAACAATACTAATAATAACTAACAACTACCACTACTACTAATAACAATAACAATAACAATATATTAGTAATAATAATAACACTAATAATAATAAATAATAACCATAATGAAATATAATAGTAATAATTAAATAAATTAATAATAATAATAGTGGTAAAAATAGAAATAATAGTAAGAATAAATAATCCAAATTAATATTTAATCTCTCAAACTAGTTCGGATATTTAATAATAATTAAAAAAATAAGTGAAATCAAATAAATATTTTAAAATAAAAAATAAATACTGTATTATTAACTTGGGATATTACATTCTGCCCACTTTACAAAAATTTTGTTCCCAAAATTTCAATAAAGTAGGAAATGATAAAAAGAATAAAAGTCAATGAAGAAGATATCAAACCTCTATGTCGCTTCTCAGTGGTACCACGATTTCGCTGCGCTACTCTGACTTCTTCTACCAGCTTTGGAATGGAGTAACCAGTTCCAAAACACAAAAAAAGGAAAATAAAATCGAGAATAAGGATAGAAATCAAGATGAAAATTCAGATTACTTTAGAAGAAGAATTGAAATCAGGAACATCAAAAAATCAAAGAGATGGATTTTACAATCACTTCCCAAGTGAACTCGATATCATAATAGATAGTATATGTATATTGTAGTGTAACTATAGCTTATTTCAAGTTACCGATAAGAACTAGGTCTTCTTGTGAATATCAAAAGTCAAAAAGTCAAGATCGCAAGTCAAAAACCTAGGCTCTGATATCAAAAAAAACTATCACGCCCCGTTTTTCAAAATACGCTGGAGCGAAGACTCGATGAGAGCCGGCGATGCTTATACGCAAGAAAAATACCTCACGTATAGCGTTAAGCCTTAAGTAACCCGAACAAGCTACAAAAATCGACTACAATAAATTGTAACCACTGTAATAACACATATAGATGTCTACACATGATAACAATGAGTACGGAAAAGGAATGACAACTGGATCTAATGTATAGAGAATCAAGAAATAATAGGAATGTAAAAGAGATAAGAAAACCGGTAATCAACAAAGAAAAACTCCAGACTCCTCGCGAAGCATAAGAGCTCATCAACACATGATCAATGAAATAAAATATTTAATATCTGGACGTGCAAATTCAGGGTCGTAGAAAACGACCCAATGAGTGTGAAAACAAGAGGGAAAAGTGCTCGTGCATATAAAAAGTGTGTACATATCACTATACTAATATGAAAACACAGTATAATGAATACCATAAATAAAGAGATAAATATAAGATAATTCATAGCACTGAAAAACAGTAGGTAGAAGACAACTAATTAATCAATATCTGAAATAAAGTTATGAATGAAATATAATTCATATGATGGTAAATCAACTATTGATGTCAAAGATAGTGTAATCTAGATATGTCTCTAGTTCGGTTGGTTATTATTAACCTAACTAATGCAGTGCTTATCTGTGTCTCATACCTGTAGCAGCCCGTTCCTGGGATATGTACCCGGATGCGTGTCCCGAATTCTTTGACCGTTTTGTTTCAATTTTCTTACAATATTTGTATTTAAGTTGTGATTACTTATATTATTTGGTATCAGATCAGGATTCTTAGACCTAGAGTCAGCCCTGACTCGGTCCGGGAACCCGATACCAGCATACCGCCCGATTTGACCTTTCTAGTAGTTTAATTTGAACGACTTTAGTTTCAAACACTGTTTTCTAATATTTTAGATTTTTCATGATTTTTTAGAATTTTTCAGAATTTTTCTGCAAAATCTCCAAAACGGTGCCGGCCGGCATCGCTGACCAATTCTCATATTTTTAGCTTTTAAACTGAATTAAATTTTTAGAAATGGATTTCAAGTTACTTCTTAGAATTTCATATTATATATAAATATATTTTTTTGAGATTTTTCTAAATTTATCAAAATTTGACAAATTCTGGTGTCGGCCTGTATCGCTGGAAGATGTCAACATTTTTAATTTGAAAATTAGATTAAATTTCTCAAATATGATTTCATCAGGCATCTTAAAATAATATTTACTATTTTGAGAATTTTTCGGAACTTTTCTGAAACAGTCAAATTTTGCCCTATTAGAATTAAAAATATTATTTACAGTTCTTTTCTTTTCTTACTTTTTCTTCTCCACTCCTCTACTTTGTACTCCCAGAATATTCTATTAATTTAATTATCGAATAAAATATTTATTTATTACTTTTTTCTATTTCTTTTCTTTTCCTTTAATTTTTCCTTTTTCCTTTCTTTTCTGTCTTTTCTTCTTTTCTTTCTTCTTCCTTATGTTTCCCCCCATGCCCTGCATGCACCCCCATCTCCTCCCACGCCTGCAGTAGAAGCAGGAGCATGATGGGCTGCTGCTGTACCCCATCCTTGCCCCCATCCCCTTCCATCATCTCCCCCTACTTCTCCTCCCCATTAGATTCTTCCCTTCTCCTTCCTTATCTTCTTCATTTTAACTCCAACACCTTCAACCAACACCTCCCACATCACCACCCGCCCCCCTAGCCGCCGGCGCCGCCTCCCCCACACCCCCTCTCCACTCCACCACCTCCTTTTCATTAAACCATCACTCCTCCACCTTCAATTTCAACCAAACCCATTCCCACCACTTCCTCTTCTTCTTCAAAATTCACCATCAACCGACCTCCTCCTCCACTTCCAAACCCCCAACCATCATCTCCTCCTCCCCCTCCAACTCCCCAACACCACCACCAACCACCACAACCACAACCACCACCAACTACCACCATCTCCTCCAACAACAGCACCTACAATAATCACCAAACTCCAAAAAAAAAAACCCGCCACCTCCTTTCCCTCGGGCCCAGGCCGCCGCCCCCCTCCTCCGGTGGCGCCGCCACTACCCCAGGCCGCCGGCCACATTCCGCACCCCTCTCCTTTTCCTTCTTTTCTTCTTTCTTTCTTATTTCTTTTCATCCTTTATTTTCCCCTCCTTTCCATTTATACCCTCTCCCTTAAACCCCTATTTACACTCCCTTACCCCCCACATTAACCAGCACACACGCCCCCTCTCTCTCCCACAACCTCTCTCTCTAACTAACTCTCTCTCTCTCTCTCTCTCTCTCTCTTCTCTCTCTTTCTCTCTCCCCCTATAACTCTCTCTCCCCCCCTCTCTTTCTCTTTTAGCCTCTTTCTCTCTCTAACTATAATATTTATAATTAATATATATATATATATATACATCTATTAATATATGGATGGCTAGCATACCCGCACGGGTTCTCGGACTTCCCAGATTTACTCGGTATTGCGTCCGATTTTAGGCGAGTACATTTCTTGTGTTGCTTCATAATTTATTACCATCGTTATATGCCTAATAATTATTATTCTTCTTTTTAATACATGATACATCGCTATATGAATATATGACGTTGACACTGATATGTTATACTTGATCTTTACACTTGATATCTGACATCGGCACTGATATGTTACATTTGACACCTGATACTTGACACTTGATATCTGGCACCGTACTTGACATATAATCACTTGACACCTGATATCTGACACTGGCACTTGACATGTTATACTTGACACTTGATATCTGACACTAGTACTTGACATGTTATACTTGACATCTGATACCTGACACTTGATATCTGACACCGGCACTTGAAATATTATACTTGACACTTGATATCTGACATCAGTACTTGACATATGTATACTTGACACCTGATACTTGACACTTGATATCTGACACTGGTACTTGACATGTTATACTTGACACTTGACACTTGATACCTGACACCTGTACTTGACAAGTTATCACCTGATACCTGATACCTGACACTGATACTTGACACTTGACAATTGACATGCTATCACTCACTTGACATTCTTTCACATGGTACAAGTACACTTGACCGGATATTGTGACGTCTGACTAGATACTACTATACCTAACACCTGTATTACTTTGCATATTCTTGATTATCACCTTTACGGGGACTTGGCATGATTATTATACTGTTACCAGACATTTGGTACTCTTGAACCCCTGTTCTCCAGAACCCATGTATTCCTGAACACCTGTAATACGGAAACTCCTAATATTATGCTTCTAATATTATACTCTTGTTTATCCCCGTAATTGGATAATCATGAATATTGGATTTATTGTGGACACTTGTGGACATTATCTTTGGCAATATATATATATATATATATATATATATATATATATTATATATATATATATATAATATATATATATATATATATAATATATATATCTGTGTGTGTGTACACACACACACATATGTATATATGTGTGTGTATGTGTGTGTGTATATATGTGTATATATATGTGATAAAGTATTCAACTTACACTAGGGTGAGAGAAACTGATGAAAACTGGTATGATGTCATATTTATAATGGTGATATCTGAAGTGTCGTGTGGGGCGCGTAATGATAAGTCCTCGGAAGCAGTAGCCTGATATCTAAAGTGTCGTATGGGGCGCGTAATGATAAGTCCCTGGAAGCAGTAGCATGTACTCCTGAGCTAGTCCTGGGCAGAGACGGGACCCACTATAAATATGAGCCATCAGATTTATCAGTTTCAAATAATAACTCGTCTTATTCATAAATGGATGTATGTGTACCGGTAGCACATACATAATCATATGGATCGGATGAATAACATAAAACAACCAAACAGTAATAATATTAGGAACATGTGATATTTGGTCTCTCCTTTGTTCGGGTCCTGATACTCACATATCAGACCCGGGTAAGTTCTACAGAGTGCGAACTCTAGTATGGACTATCGCTGATGTGAGGCGCTGGTAGGGAGGCGATTGAAGTATCAAACGGTACTGATTGTTATTTTTGAATATCTTAAAATACAACACCTTTATATTCTCCAGTTATAGTGTTATGCCCTGAGTTGACACCCTTCTTTATGACATATGATGATTACTCCAGACACACTTTAGTTCTGTTACTCTGAGGGCAACTCAAGTTGTACGAACTCAGACGATGACGACATGGGATATGTGGTATATAGATGAGGGTTTTCTTGATTGGATTATTCCCTTGTATCAATCTCGTGAATCCATAATCTGAGCTTGTACAACTAGTTTTATCCATATTGGTATTTATCGCATGTTTAATGTATTTATCACATGTTTATTTGTACCTATGCTCTCGACATCATTTTATATTCATATTTTCCGATTCAGACTTATCGATATACATATGATTTACTGTCGTTCCTTTAATTTTTTTATGTTACTTGTTATTGTCTGTATCTGCATGCCTGAACCACATCACTTGATCATGCACACGTGTGCCTATTATGCACGCCATTTGGTTTTATTATATGTACTTGCGGGGTTGCATCTGACAACCCTAGATTATCATGTCCAGATCCTAGAGACCGGACCTTGGTGGCCTTGCTGTAGCTGATCAGAGTGCGCAGCGGATCCTTCCGTGACGATCGGAGTGCAGCAGAAGCTTGGATCATTGTCGCAGCTCTTCCTCCTAGTCCCTCTCCTGTTTGGTTCTCGAGACCTCTCTTGCTGCTCGTGAGCACCTCTCAGCTTTTGTATATCTCTTTATATGATGTACTTTTGTATTTTCTGGTGATGTAATATTCCTGTAATTTTATATCACTCTCTATGATAATCATGTACTTTTCTGTTAGAATGTATATTACCACTGTGCTTTCGCACTCTGATTCTTGCATGTACTGATGCTTAGCGTATATACATGAGAGTATTTCTGACCTGTATATATAGGTCGCAGTGACATCTCCGTACCTGCTAGATCGGGGCGTCACAGGGTGGTATCAGAGCCTAAGCTTTAACATCTTCAATACAACCAGTTGGCAGATTATTATATATTAATTTGCAGCTGGAAAGCATGAGTCTTGAATATACATTCCAATCGCAAGTGCGGTGTTATCTATCCCTTTCTCACAATCTTTTCCTTGGATCCTGAGACCATTCTATCTTTTTTCCTTTTAGCTTCTTCCCGTCATCCCTTCAACCAACTCAGATATGGAAAGACGGAGAACCCGTAACGGTCCTGGCACTTCTTGTGACAGTTCTAATGGAGAGGGCGACAACATGATGAGGATACTTCATGGCATGATGGAGAGTCAGCATCAGCAGACAGAGTTCCTGCGACAAGCATTATTGACAACACCTAGAGAGCAGAGGCCTGACAATGTATCCGATTTTAGAAGACTGGAGCCGACTACATTTTCGGGTACTAAAAAGCCGTTGGACGCCGAGCAGTGGCTGATTGATACTACATATCTTCTGAAGGCAGCCCGAATTCCTGATGAGAACCAAGTAGAAGTGGCTAAGATGCAGCTGAAGGATGTGGCCAGACTTGGTGGTTGGCAGAAGAAGCGAGGCTGGAGAAGCCCATCACTTGGGACCAGTTCTCGAAGAGTTTATACGAGAGATTCTTCTCTGAGATGGCACAGAAGGAGATGGAAGAGCAATTTATCAGATTGCAGCAGAGGGACCAAACTGTAAACGAATATGCTGCAGAGTTTCTGAGACTGAGCTGGTTCACGTCATACATGGCGGCCAATGAGGATAATCGAGCGAGTAGATTCTAGCAAGGCCTGAGGATGTAGATCCAGATGTTTCCTATACCCCAGCAACTCAAGACGTATTCTCAGGTTCTTATCGTCGCTCGTGAGGTAGAGCGGGGATTGGGAAAGAAGCGTCAAGATGAGATGCTAAGGAAGTCAGCGAAGAGACCCTTTCAGTTGAAGGGAGGTATAGACTCAGTCAGACCCCTGGATACCCCGCTAGCAGAGCAATTACTCCAACCTCTCCCTCAACAAATGAGATGTGGGTATTGTCTGAAGTTCGGGCACTACAAGCGTGATTGCAGAATGGCAAACAAAGTATGCTTAGCATGTAGGTCTGATGGTCATATGATAAGGAATTGTTCATTCAGATGGAGGGGGAGTACCAACCCGATTCAACCAACCTTCCAGTACCACCGGTAAGAAGGGACCCAGGACCAATCGAAAGGAGAACTCCACTCTCTTCCCCCACAGTATGTCTTCAATCAAGTACAGATAAGACCAAGAGGTAGAGTAGATGGAAAAAAGCGGAAAGCATATCATTTGACTGCCAAGGGAACTGAAGTAGCAGATGAAGTGGAACAGTGAGTGTGCCCTATATTTGGAACGAGGACCCCTGGAGGTGACGCCCGTGACCACTATCCCCATTTTATCATGTCTTGAGTTGGTAAATTTTCATTACCATATCCATTCTATCATGATATTCCCATCAACCCTATTTTCTTCTGTGTTCATCTCCCTCCTTATAGAAATTTTGAGGACGAAATTTTTGCTAGGTGGGTAGATTGTAGCACCCCGTTCCTGGGATACGTACCCGGATGCGTGTCCTAAATTATTTGACCGTTTTGTTTCAATTTGCTTCTAGTATTTGTATTTAAGTTGTGATTGCTTATTTTATTTGATATCGGATCTGGATTCTCAGACCTAGAGTCAGCCATGACCCGGTCCAGGAACCCGATACCGGCATACCGTCCGATTTGACCTTTCTAGTAGTCTGATTTAACCCAATTCAGTTTCAAATACTATTTTCTCATATTTTTGATTTTTCATGATTTTCTAGAATTTTCTAGAATTTTTCTGTAAAATCTCCAAAACCGGTGTAGGTCGGTATCGCTGACCGATTCCCAGATTTTAAGTTTTCAAACGGAATTAAATTTTCAAAATAGCTTTCACGTTATTTCTTATAATTTCATATTCTATCTATATACATTTTTTTGAGATTTTTCTAAATTTATCAAATTTGACCGATTCTAGTGTCTACCAGTAAGATTTCAGGATTTTTATTTGAAAACTAAATTGAATTTCTTGAATCTTATTTCACTAGATATCTTAAAATAATATTTACTATTTTTGAGAATTTTTCAGAACGTTTCTGTAACAGTCAAATTTTGCCCTATTAAAATAATAATATTATCACCGTTCTTTTCTTTTCTTACTTTTTCTTCTCAACTCCTCTACTTTGTACTCCCAGAATATTCTATTAACTTAATTATCTAATAAAATATTTATTTATTATTGTTTTTATATTTCTTTTCTTTTCCTTTAATTTTTCCTTTTTCCTTTCTTTTTCCTTCTTTTCTTATTTTCTTTCTTCTCCCTTACGTTTCCCCCCATGCCCTGCACCCCCATCTCCTCCCACGCCTGCAGCGCAGTAGGACCATGATGGGCTGCTGCTGTAGCCCATCCTTCCCCAATCCCCTTCCATCATCTCCCCCTACTTCTCCTCCTCATTAAATTCTTCCCTTCTCCTTCCTTATCCTCTCCATTTCAACTCCAACACCTTCAACCAACCCTCCCATATCACCATCGCTGCCTCCACCTTCGCCGCCGCCGCCGCCACCCCCTAGCTGCTGGCGCCACCTCCTTCACACCCCTCTCCACTCCACCACCTCCTTTTCATTCAACTATCACTCCTCCATCTTCAATTTCAACCAAACCCATTCCCACCACTTCCTCTTCTTCTTCAAAATTCACCATCAACCCACCTCCTCCTTCACTTCTAAACCCCCACCACCATCTCCTCCTCCTCCAACTCCCCAACACCACCACCACCAACACCACAACCACAACCACTATCACCACAACCACCACCATCTCTTCCAACAACACCACCCACAATAACCACCAAACTCCAAAAAAAAAAAAAAAAACCCCCACCACCTCCTTTCCCCCGGACCCAGGCCACCACCCTCTCTCCTCCGGCGGCACCGCCGCCACCCCAGACCTCCGGCGATGGCCGACCACCGGCCACATTCCCACACCCCTCTCCTTCTTCCCTCCTTTCTTTCTTTCTTTCTTATTTCTTTTCATCCTTTATTCCCCTTCCATTTATACCCTCTCCCTTAAACCCCTATTTACACTCCCTTACCCCCTACATTAACCAGCACACACACTCCCTCTCTCTCCTACAACTCTCTCTCTCTAACTAATTCTCTCTCTCTCTTTCCTATAACTCTCTCTCCCCCTCTCTCTTTCTCTTTTAGCCTCTTTCTCTCTAACTATAATATTTATAAATAATATATATATACATCTATTTAATATATGGATGGTTAGCATACCCGCACGGGTTCTCGGACTTCTCAGATTTTACTCGGTATTGTGTCTGGTTTTAGGCGAGTACATTTCTTATGTTGCTTTATGCTTTATTGCCATCGTTATATGCCTAATAATTATTATTCTGCTTTTTAATACATGATACATCGCTATATGAATATATGACATTGACACTGATATGTTATACTTGATCTTTACACTTGATATCTAGCATCGGCACCGATATGTTACACTTGACACCTGATACTTGACACTTGATATCAGGCACCGGTACTTGACATTTTATCACTTGACACCTGATATCTGACATCGGCACTTGACATGTTATACTTGACACTTGATATCTGACACTAGTACTTAACATGTTATACTTGACACCTGATACCTGACACTTGATATCTGACACCGGCACTTGAAATGTTAACTTGACACTTGATATCTGACACCGGTACTTGACATGTGTATACTTGACACCCGATACTTGACACTTGATATCTGACACTGGTACTTGACATGTTATACTTGACACTTGACACTTGATACCTGACAACGGTACTTGACATGTTATCACATGATACCTGACACCTGATATTTGACACTTGACAATTGACATGCTATCATCACTTGACATTCTTTCACATGGTACTAGCACACTTGACCTGATATTGTGATACCTGACTGGATACTATTATACCTGACACCTGTATTACTTTGCATATTCATGATTATCACCTTTACGAGACTTGACATGATTATTATACTGTTACCAGATATTTGATACTCCTGAACTCCTGAACCCCTGTATTCCTGAACCCCTGTAACACGGAGACTCCTGATATTACGCTCCTAATATTATACTCTTGTTTATCCCCGTAATTGGATAATCATGGATATAGGATTTATTGTGAACACTTGTAGACATTATCTTTGGGTAATATATATATATATATATATATATATATATATATATATATATATATATATATATATATATATATATATATATATAATATATATATATATATATATATATAATAAAGTACTCAACTTACACTGGTGGGGGAACTGATAGAAACCGGTATGATGTCATATTATAATGGTGATATCTGAAGTATCATGCGGGGCGCGTAATGATAAGTCCCCAGAAGCAGTAACCTGATATCTGAAGTGTCGTGTGGGGCGCGTAATGGTAAGTCCCCAAAAGCAGTAGCTTGTACTCATGAGCTAGTCCCGGGGAGAGACGAGACCCACTATAAATATGAGCCATCAGATTTATCAGCTTTCAAATAATAACTCGTCTTATTCATAAGTGGATGTATGTGTACCGGTAGCACATACATAAGCATATGGATCAGATGAATAACATAAAACAACTAAACAGTAATAATATTAGGAACGTGTGATATTTGGTCCCTCCTTTGTTCGGGTCCTGGTACTCACATTTCAGACCCGGGTAAGTTCTACAGAGTGCGAACTCTAGTATGGACTATCACTGATGTGAGGCGCTGGTAGGGAGAACGGTACTGATTATTATTATTGAATATCTTAAAATACAACACCTTTATATTCTCCAGTTATAGTGTTATGCCCTGAGTTGACACCCTGCTTTATGACATATGATGATTACTCCAGACACACTTTAGTTCTGTTACTCTGAGGGCAACTCAAGTTGTACGAAGTCAGACGATGGCGACATGGGATATGTGTATATAGATGAGGGTTTTCTTATTTAGATTATCCCCTTAACGTATCATACTGGTATTTATCTCGTGAATCCATAATCTGAGCTTGTACAACTAGTTTTGTCCATACTGGTATTTATCGCATGTTTAATATATTTATCGCAAGGTTTTTTGTACCTATGCTCTCGACATCGTTTTATATTCATATTTTTCAATTCAGACTTATCGATATACATGATTTACTGTCGTTCCTTTAATTTCATTTATGTTACTTGTTATTGCCTATATCTGCATGCCTGAACCACATCACTTGGTTATGTATACTTGTGCCTGTTATGCACGCCATTTGATTTTATTATATGTACTCGCGGGGTTGCACCTTACAACCCTGAATTCTCATATTCAGATCCTAGAGACCGGACCTTGGTGGCCTTGATGTAGCTGATTAGAGTGCGTAGCGGATCCTTCCGTGACAATCGGAGTGTAGCAGAAGCTTGGATCATCGCCGCATTCCTCCCAGTTTCTCTCCTGTTTGGTTCTCGAGACCCCTCTTGCTGCTCGTGAGCACCTCTCAGCTTTTGTATATCTCTTCATATGATGTACTTTTGTATTTTCTGGTGATGTAATATTCCTGTAATATTATATCACTCTCTGTGATAACCATGTACTTGTACTTTTCTGCTGGAATGTATGTTATCACTGTGCTTTCGCACTCTGATTCTTACTTGTACTGATACTTAACGTATATACGTGAGGGTATTTTTGACCTGCGTATATACATCGCAGTGACGTCTCCATACCTGCTGAATGGGCGTCACAGTACCACAACCATTTTCCCACATACTAAACAAGGTTATCATTTGTGTAACTGCTTGCCAATGTAATACATGTGTTTTGAAAGAGTACCGTGCATGCACGATACCACGATCTAACACCACAGCACTGAAGCAGGACAAGCCTTAAGGCTCTAATAACTGAGATCACAGCCCCACACAAAGACAACTGGTGTGGTATCGCAATCCGGCATAACCCTGACAGCTGACAACTGACAATAGAATAACTAGATAGTCAGTACTATCTTGGTTCCCCATAGTAGAACACACAACTCGGTACACCATAATAAGTCCTTCCAAATACACGATATGCATTATCAAGCAATTACCCCTGTTCCCTGGGGTATGATGTCTTTTATTAACAAGTAATGATATCATTTATTATTAAAATAAAATAGTGACCAAATATCTCCAACAACTAATGATGTCAATAATAGCTAATATTTGACAACTGACAACAAAAAATTGACATCTGTCTAAAATACTGGAGATATATAGTCACTAATAACAATTGTGCATTAATCACTGATAATTGATTTCTGACAACTATTATAAACTCTGAAGTACGAGATCACCAATATCAATGAATCACTCTTACAATATGTCTGTCTCTATAACTAAATAATTAAATCAATCAAGATCATGAAGAGCAGTCTACTGATTATCCTCGAGATCAATTAAGTAAACGGATAACGAAATCATAAATAAAAAGTGAAATATCCTCAAATAACATGTAATCTAAAGTAGTACTCAGCACCAACAAACTCATTCATAATCCGATAAACTAATAATCAATGAATAGATCCGAAAATGCTTACAACTAATAATCTTTAATCAACTCATAGTATTCATCGAAACTAAGGGTAAGATATTTACTCGTACAACTAAAATCTATCATCAATCCCATCTATATATTGATCAAGATATAACAAAAAGAATATAAATTTCAGATCAACTCCAACTCTAACTAAGTCCACATAACGATCAAAGCATCAAGAAATCCAATCTCTTAATAAAGTAAGATCATAACTAAACCATCCTCAATATCCAAATTATTTCTTATCTGAATAGTCACCAATTAAACAGACATCATGTCTGAAAAATACTTCACTTAAAATATACTATCTATCCACAAACACGAACTAGGTCAATCACTAGATCGAGTCAAGTCACAGCCTAAGTATTCCATAACTAGTCCTGAACCAAAAGTGATAAACAACTACACATGAAATGACGCAGATAAACCTCGAATAAACTATACAAATAAAGTGAACACTCCCGATACCACATGAAATGGTACAAACAACTATACTAATAAAATAAGCCAAATACTCACATGAAATGATACGAGTAATTATACAACAACTATTGTCAATGGTAATAAGTAATAATACAAAAGCAAATACTCACATGAAATGACGTGATTTCGGGTCCGAATCGCCATATGGTCTGCACTGCACTAACCGGCAGGAACTCCGAATCATCCCGTAAGTCGATCTTCGAATCGCCAGGCATATCGACACTTTACGAACACGAATCCGGATCGGTCTAGGTCTTCTGTTACTGATTCGGATCACACAATTGGATCTGAATCGCTGCAACACGCAACCAAACATATGAACTCACACACATACATTCACACCCACACCCACACGTGCACACACACACAATACACACTTACACTAATGTATACACACTTATATATAATATACACACGCATACACATACATACACTTACACACACACACACACACACACACCACACACACACACTCTCACATTAACACAAACATAAATACATACAACACTCATAAACTCATCCATGCACATGTGCACCCAAACATCCAAATAACACACATACACACTAAAACACACATAATTACACTTAAATGAAAGAGAGTGACAAGGAAGGTCCTGAGAGAGGGGGGAGATTTGGCCATGGTGATTGTCATCAACGACGGCCTACTGAGGAGGCGGAGAGCGAGCTCGACAAGGAGGGAGTCGCGTGGAGATGGGGGAGGCACAAGGAAGATGCTCACGCTAGGGGGACTCGGGTGTTGGAGGTCTCCGATAGGCCTGAGGGTGCTCCGGGAAGAAGGCCTGGGGATTTGACCTAGTGCACGGAGTGGAGATCAAGAAGGTTGTGGGCCTGGTGCTCACGGCCAGCAAAAGGCAGCCAAAGAGGAGAGGCCACGAGTGAAGCTCGGTTGGAGATGCGAGGCCGTGGGGGATGAGGCTTGCGCAGGGAGGAGGTATTGCGCATTGCTTCAAGGAAGGTGGAGGGTGGGTTCTGTTTAAATCGGGGATGGGTGGCCACGTGCAGGGCAGAGATAGCCGGCGGGGGAGATCTCCGGTGGAGGATGGGCTCGGCCCTGGGGTGCGGCATAGAGGTACGACCAGGGAGGAGATGGAGAAGAGAATTATGAAGGGGGATTAGGGTTAAGTTTAGAATTATAACTAGAAGATTATATGGGAAGAGATATAATGAGTTGTGGGTTTGTAGGTAACGAGTAGAGAGAATGGGTATAGGATATGGATTAGGATTAATGGGTAATGGATATGGGTTTTAGGATAGAGGGTTTGGGTAAAGGGCTAATGGAGTTGGGATTAAGGCTAGAAACAACCAATAATAATGATAATTAATAACAAAAAATAATAATGTAACTAATGGTAATTAATAATAAAATAACAATATTAATAATAACTAACAACTACCGCTGCTACTAATAATAATAACAACAACAATAATAACAACAGTAATGATTGATGTTTTCAACCAGCACACAAGAATACAGAATTCAAAACTAAGAATATAATGTGCAAGTACTCAATACTAATGCTGTAACAAGTGGCTATGCGGGTCGTGATCCACAAGGAGGGACTAGCGATGGAAGCTTTTTTAGTAAGTTCTCTTTTATGCTACAAAGAATGATTAAAGATCTTCTTTTAGTTTTTTAAAAGAAAAAGAAAATATAAGTTATAGTTAAGTTAAAAAGAAAGTGGTAGATTGAGAAGGTGGAGGAAATAAAAATTGATATATACAAAGAAACTGAAAAGAGTGATAAAAGAGTTAGTAGATTGTGGTATTAGTGATCTAAACTAAAATTAAAAGAAAAGAAAGCTAAAAACTAAAAACTTACTTATCTCTTCGGCGTATGCTTACCGTTGATCCGTATCGATGATGTACCTTTGTTTGAAGGCGAGTGAAGTATGACAAATAGGATCTTCCCCATTCCTGATTTACACTATGAAATGAAGGGGCAAGCTACACTACCATAGAAATGGATATCCATCACCATAAGTCATCAACGACACTTGTAAGGGCAAGGCAACTTCGAGACTATCAGAGTCATTTGGATTCACAAACATAGAAGAGGGAAGCAAATAAAAACAAGAATAGAAAAGAAAAGAAAACTTCGATTCGATTCAAATAACAATGAAAGAAAAGATTACTTATGCTAGTGTCACCCTCAATACAGGCTTGTTCTCATTCCTCCATGAAAATCTTCTCTCTTCTCAGTTACATAAAGAAAATAAAATTGTATAAAAGAAAACTAAAAAACTAAGTTACAAACTACAGAATAGCCTAAATTCTACTCTCTGCTTGGTGCTCCTTCTGCCTCTGATGTGTGGGGTATTTATAGGATAGAAATGGATAAGAAAATGATTCTAAAGATAAGGGGAGCTAACTATTTCTGAATTTAAATCCTCCCTTATCTCCAAACTTGATTTGATGTGGATATTCAGTTCTGATCTGCACCTTGTTGGCGTATTGATTGCTGAATATAACTTATCAAATGATAGAATTAGAAATAGTGATCAACTTAAGAGTTGTAACCCTTTAAGTTTTATGTCTGGATCATCTTGAATTATTATATTTGAGTTTCGATTGTGAAAGTTATGATTCAAATACTAAAATGTATCCAGTCAGAATCCGAGTCAAAATTGCTTCACTCATCCGTTGATCTTCTCTCTATCCGTTTATCCCTTTGGATTTGGACTTTATATTTGATGTATCCTCGGTTGATCATTAGCTTTAACCACTTGATTCACTAAAAACTGAATTTAACCAACTGGATTTGGGATCATCCTCCTCTAACCAAAAAGATCTAATTAAATCTGAATTTAACTGATATTTATTTGATTTGAACCTCTTTCTCCCCATGATTATCTTCTGCAAATAGACATTTAAGATAAGGAATTTATTAGATTTATTATATGATAAATATGAAAAAGTAATAAAGAATAATGCAATAAGTGTGTGTAATCATACCCCCACACCTATCTTTTACTCGTCCTCGAGCAAAACAACAAAACTAAACCAAAGATTATTAGACCACTTTCGTGGGTCACACGATTGCACTGAGTATGTGCAATAAGCCGTTAAACCTCTAAGTTCCCCTTAGAGGACGAGTTTTATCTCTTGAGGGTTTTCAGTGGATTACACCCACAAAATTCATAAAGAAAGAGAAACAAAATGTTAGTATTTTGAAAATACATTTTGAAAGAGAAGAATATTTGAAGTATTATTGTAAGGATTAAGTAATCTATAAGTTATAGGAAAACTGAATTTTTCATTCTTAAGTTTAGTTTTAATTCAAAAACTTGTTATCAACCAAGGTACGGAGTCAAACTGTATTTCTCATCTAATCTATTATTTTACCCTAAGTCATATGCACCTTTGTGATTGTGAAATTTTGACTAAGGGTTCTTTAAATCTAACTCTTATGCCTTATTTATTTATTTTTTTATTTTTTTTTTTTCATTTTTGGTGATATTATTTCTTAGTTCTATTAGGCTTTCTAATCTGCCCATGTAACGAGCCTTTAATCGGTGACTCCCAAACCAAACGGTCTCAGGGCACCGGGTGAGAAAATACCCCAAGACTTAAGGACTCGAGTAAATAAGGTCACAAAACTAAAGATTTTATTATATGAACCGCTTTTAGGCGTGAATACTTATGCTTTATGAGGCACAAATACCCAGCTTAATCAGAGGTTTTATATATATATATTATATATATATATATATATATATATATATATATATATATATATATATATTTCTTTTTCTTTTTCTCCTTTTTTTTAAATAAGGCATATGAATCATTATTTTTGAACCCTAAGTGTGTAAGTGTATAATGCATGCATATATCATTAAGGTAAAAATCAAGACTAAATAACTTTTCTAAATTTTCTTCCTAACCTTGGAAATCAAACAAATAATTTTATTTTGATCAAGTATAAGAAATCCTAATTATGATTCTCCTATTCCTTAAAATTAATTTCTTACAAAATATATGTCAAAATATTGTTTCTATTTTCAAAAAATTTTAAAAGTAAAGAAAATGCTATGAAAATTTAAAAAAAAAAAAGAAAACCTAAGTTATGTTAGAACCCTCCCCCGCACATATCTCATGCATTGTCCTCAATGTATGAATTAATACATAGATGCATGAAAAAGAAGAAAGAGAAGGAAAATATTACCTTATGGTGGTGGGTCCAATGGTGGTCTGATTGGTCCACGAAATGCGACCCAATCTAATTTGTGTGGAGTTCGGAGGAACCCACCAGAAACCTCTCTAATATAACCCACTAAAATGATGAATATATAAATGATTTTTATTAAGAATTTTACCCCATCTAATTTCTAAATTTTCAAACTAATTTCAGAGTCATTATTATCAACAACTCTGTTCCAAAATGGAATATGAAAAGATAGAATGATTGATCTGGAATCAGGAAGGGCATGAACTACAATCGACTTAGGAAAATGACATGAAGTTAAGTAAAGGTTCAGGAGTCAAAATTTGTTCAGGAAGTGGGTCCAAATAAAGAAGTTGAAACTCAAGTCCATATTCATTTTCTCACAATGGAATGTGACTTTTTAAGATTGGTGATTCAAGTTCAAGAATGACAGGTATGAGAATCAAAACTGACTCTAAAATATTGCTCAAATCACATAGCAAAACAAGAGTCAATATTAATTCAGAGATTTGAATTAGATCACAAATTTGAGGCTCAAGGTCACATTCCTCATTGAGTTCAATTTCGTAAAAATGAGAACTTGCCAATTTGTCAATAGGACTTTCAAAAGTATGAAATTGGCCAAGTTCAATATGATGATCATAAAAGACTGGTGATTCAATTTCCCGATGGACAGGCACAGAATCCAATGTGGACTCTGAAGAAGGATTGAAATCAGGTGAAGACACCGAAGTCATTATTGAATCAGGAAGTAGAATTGAATTACCAAGTTGCGATTCAGGATCATATTCATTCTCAAGTTCAATTTTAGGAAAGGGATAACTTGCTAAAATGTCAATGTGATTTTTAAAATTTGGAGTTTGGGCAAGTTCAAATGAGTGTGCTGAAATAGAATCTTGTTTTTCAAAACAACATGATTCTTTGGCTCTAACAGAATGGTTAGCGACATCAGAAATGGTCAAAGGGTGAGAATGTAGAGTTTTGACCATTATATCTATGTCATGATTATGAGTGATTTGAGCCTGAGTCATGACTTCAAGCAGCTTTTCATAGTTGATTGGTTCATCATTTTGTTGCGATTGGACTTGAAAAGATGAAGTTTTGTTTTGAAATTTGTGGTGAAATCATGAGTCCATCAGATTTTGTGGTTGTTACTCGGACTCACGCATACACTTTTCAAGATTGATGGTTTTTATTTTGAACTGGTGGAACTGAGTATGAATCTTGAAAATATTATGGAATTGGGGAGGCCTGAAATTTTCGTTCGGCCTCCTACATGGCTTCTATACTCTTTTCTAGCTCGAATTTTTCTTCAATGGATTGCTCTAGAAAAGGAGTATAGAAAGCAAAATCGGGGAATGAATATTGTGAAAATTGTGAATAAGGTGGATATGGAGGCCAAGTTGGTTGAAAATTAGACATGAGGGAGATGAATCCCCATTGACTCTGTGAAGAGTTAGAATTATTTTGAAAATTATGGTCATAATATTGGTGGCATAGGTTGTATTGATTCGGATAAGTCCAATCCTGTGTATTTGGTTGGTTCATATTGTAAAAAATCTGGTTAGAATTATCCGAGTCAAATGGGGTGAAATATGGATTACCATTAAAATTGAAAAAATTATTGTTATAAGCCATATCACAGAAGAATTATCAAAATCAAATAAGGAGAAATAAACAAATAAACAAATAAAAAGAAAAAACTAATCTAAGTTAGGGTAAATCTTAGACCTAGACGACTCCTAACTGGTTAGACTGTCCACGGGGGTATATTACCGAATCTGACCACAAGTTAATCGGCCAGGTAGGGGAAAGATCAGTGGGAGGTATTCGTGCCTAAGCAACGGGCCTAATTATGTCAAACCACTAACCTTCGGGATTTCGCCCCTCAATCTCCAATCTTAGACACCAATTTGGCAATAGTAAAATTCAAATCAACTTCTTCCTTAGGTCAATCTCCTATATGAGTCTGAGATGTCCCTAGGGCCAACGTCTACTCAGTTTTAGTTAGGCTAGTTAGTGAGTGAGGAGATTGTTTATGGGCTAAGGGAGGGTAATCACTTTCCCACCTTATCTTGTTTATAGGACAGACCCTTAAGATTGATTGTGCAAAGTGTGCAGGATATAGAAAAGTAACATTCAACAAATAAATAATCACTTAAGATGTTTCCTAAACTATATGCTATGCATACGTACATTTTGCTCCAGCACTCTTCAACAGTAATATAAAATTTAAACGAATTAGACACGTGCCTAAATGCAAAGTCTAAACCGTATTTAGCATTTAACAAACATCATTTTATTGTTGAGCTTAGAAAGTATGTACAGTGAGACAAACAAGGAAATAAATAGCTATAGAATTTTAGCTTTGTAATTCAGCCAACCTGCAAAAATACAGGTTAATAGTTCACTCAGATTACCACTAGAATGTAGCAAATCTGAGGGCTTTTGGGCTCTGCTTTCTAGAGCAGAGTCCAAGGTCACTTATATATCCACCGCAGCAAAAATTTTCTTATTATTAAACCTGTACACCAAGAACAAAGAAGAAAGTTAACAAAAAATATAAATCTAAAATGAGAATAACTTACTGTCCCTCCCCGGCAACGGCGCCAAAATTTGATTGATGTTTTCAACCTGCACACAAGAATACAGAATTTTAGAACTTTAAGAATATAATGTGCAAGTGCTCAATACTATCGCTATAGCAGGTGGTTATGCGGGTTGTGATCCACAAAGAGGGACTAGCGATGGAAACTTTTTTAGTAAGTTCTCTTTTATGCTACAAAGAATAGTTAAAGATCTTCTTTTAATTCTTTAAAAAAAAGAAAATATAAGTTACAGTTAAGTTAAAAAGAAAGTGGAAGATTGAGAAGGAGGAGAAAATAAAAAAATGATATATACAAAGAAATTGAAAAGAGTGATAAAAGAGTTGGAAGATTATAGTGTTGGTGATCTAAACTAAAATTAAAAGAAAAGAAAGTTAAAACCTAAAAACTACTTACCTCTTCGGCGCCTGCTTACCTTTGACCCGTATCGACGATGTACCTTTGTTTGAAGGTGAGTGAAATATGACAAATAGGATCTTCTCCGGTCCCGATTTACACTATGGAATGAAGGGGCAAGCTATACTACCATAGAAATGGATATCCATCACCATAAGCCGTCAACGACACTTGCAAGGGCAAGACAGTTTTGAGGCTATCAGAGTCATTTGGATTCACAAACACAGAAGAGGGAAGCAAATAAAAACAAGAATAGAAAAGAAAAGAAAACTTCAATTCTAATTCAAATAATAATGAAAGAAAAGATTACTTACACTGGTGTCACCCTCAGTACAAGCTTATTCTCATTCCTCCATGAAAATCTCATCTCTTCTCAGTTAGATAAAAAAATAAAATTATATAAAAGAAAACTAAAAACATAAGTTACAAACTACAGAATAGTCTAAATTCTACTCTCTGCTTGGTCCTCCTTCTGCCTCTGATGTGTGGGGTATTATAGAATAGAAATGGATAAGAAAATGAGTCTGAAGATAAGGGGCTGACTATTTCTAAATTTGAATCCTCCCCTTATCTCCAAACTTGATTTGATATAGATATTCAGTTCTAATCTGCAGCTTATTGGCGTATTGATTGCTGAATATAACTTATCAAATGACAAAATTATAAATAGTGATCAACTTAAGAGTTGTACCCCTTTAAGTTTTATGTCTGGATCTTGAATCATCAGATTTGAGTTTAGGTAGCAAAAGTTATGATTCAAATACTAAAATATATCCAGTCAAAATTGCTTCATCTCATCCGTTGATCTTCTATCTATCCATTTATTCATTTGGATTTGGACTTTGTATTTGATATTATCATCGGTTGATCTTTACTTTTAACTACTTGATTCACCAAAAACTGAATTTAACCAACTGGATTTGGGATCATTTTCCTCTAACCGAATAGATCTAGTTAAATCTAAATTTAACTGATATTTATTTGATTTTATCCTCTTTCTCCCCATGATTATCTTCTGCAAAATAGACATTTAAGACAAGAAATTTAGCAGATTTTTTACATGATAAATGTGAAAATGTAATAAAGAATAATGCAATAAATGTGTGCAATCAAGTAACTGTTTGACGGAGAAGGTTCCTTGTAAAATTTCCTTGAATCAAATGAAAGATTACAAGAGAGGAAAGAAGTTAAGACTTGAATCTCCCCTTTGTTTAATGCTGGGTTTTTGAGGTGGCGGTGAAAAGTGAATCTTGCTTTCCGTTGATCGGGTGAACGTCAGAACTTCTTGGGGATCTTCTCTTTGGATGGCAGATGGAGTAACACAGCTCCTGTCGACCAGGAATCTCAAAGAGATTATAAGCAAAGATTAACTTGTACGCAGCAAGTTGCTTGAAGAGTTGGACTCTCTTTCTTTTTGGTGGAAGTCTCGGGGCTTCTATAGCTTATAAGCCAAGTTCCTCTCCAAGAATTATCTGATCAACCGACCGACCCTATCTCCATAGCAATGAGGCTATTTACAGAGGTTTCAGGGGTGAACGTGCCCCTAAAAACGCTCCATAATGGGGGTTAACTTCCTCATTTTGTGGGCAGTGATTGACCCCATAACAAGGGCAGTTATAACTGAGACGCGAGTTTCGACCCTCGCGTCTTGGTGCTGCAATGATACTGAGACGCGGGTTTCGGCCCTCGCGTCTTGGTGCTGCAGTAATACTGAGACGCGGGTTTCGGCCCTCGCGTCTTGGTGCTGCAGTAATACTGAGACGCGGGTTTCGGCCCTCGCGTCTTGACGCTGCAGTAATACTGAGACGCGGGTTTCGGCCCTTGCGTCTTGGTGCTGCACTAATACTGAGACGCGGGTTTTGATCCTCGCGTCTTGATGCCTCTGTGATGGCTGTGATTAGCCCTACGTCTGGAGTTTAGGACTCTGCTTTTTGATGACTTGTCTTTTAGTGATTTTTAGACAGCCTACAGAACCCCCTCCAAAGTTTTCGATATTCCGCGGTTGACTGGGACGGATTTCAAAATACGTTGGACTCTAGTTGAATTCGTACTTCTCATGATTGGACTGACAATCATTTGAGATGCTCTGAGCTTAATCTTGTCTGGAATATGATCTTCGTGAGTGTACTGTGAAACCCTTTAAAGCCGCCAGAAATGATCGTGGCGAGTGTCTAGATACACAGTCTAGACCTCCTCAGTGCTCTGAGTTTGTTGTTGGTGTACTTTGAAGCAGGGGTGAACAGTCATCTGCTTGTGCCAGTGTATTGTCGAACTGAATTGCAGAAGTAAGGACTGAATGCAAGTCCTGTAGACGCAGGGTTATGTTGCTTTAAAGACGCGCCTTCTGTAGGGATGCGTCTTTTGGGATGAAGACGCGGCTGTCGCTCTGTGAAGTAGACGCGGTTTTGGCCTAGTTGAAAAGGCGCGACCTTCGGAGGGACGCGATTTTTCTGTTGAAGACGCAGCTTTCGCTCTGTGAAGTAGGCGCAGCGTTGGCCTAGTTGAAAAGACGCGACCTTCAGAGGGACGCGTCTTTTGGTACGAAGACGCGGCTTTCGCTCTGTGAAGTAGACGTGACTTTGGTCTAGTTGAAAAGGCGCGACCTTCGGAGGGACGCGATTTTTGTATTGAAGACGCAGACTTCGCTCTGTGAAGTAGGCGCGGTGTTGGCCTAGTTGAAAAGGCGCGACCTTCAGAGGGACGCGTCTTTTGGGACGAAGACGCGGCTTTCGTTCTATGAAGTAGACGCGGCTTTGGCCTAGTTGAAAAGGCGCGACCTTCGGAGGGACGTGATTTTTCTGTTGAACACGAATCCGTGTTGTGGGCGTGTTGCCACGTGTCCAGTAAAATTGAGGGGACATCTTCTTTTTGGCGCGCGAATTTCGCGCTGCATTTAATATGCTTGCCATGCGTCAGACAGGGATTAGGCGTCGAGCCAAGCGCCGCGTATCTCTGCGAATCACTGTGCCTATAAAAGACAACAGTCTTTCAAGAGTCATCATTAGACTCTTCTTCTTCGTTTGAACCTCTTAGGGTTAAGAAAAGCTCGAAGCTTTTTTCTGTTTTTACCATCTTCAACATCGATTCAACAGTTGCGATGGCACCAAAAGCCAAGCATACTGCTTCGTCTTCGAAGGCTGTTGTTCTTGAGACCCAAATGGGTGGTTCCTCCATGCAGGAAGCCCCTATTTCAGGTAATAAAATCATCTGATTTGATTTCCGCCATTGAAGGGGCTTATAGACTTCTTTTAACTCTTAAGTCCCTCTTGAATGTGAACTGCCAACGCGGGCTCATGCCCGTGTTTGATCTCCAGGCGCGGTTCTTGAGTTGATAGACAAGACGCAGGTTTGACGACCTCTGCATCTTTTATCAACTTGAGCCCGTATCTGTTTGTTGAACGCAGGGCCCCATTGAGCCTTGCGTTTTGGACTCAATGCTCAGAATATTTCTAAGTGTGGGGAGTTCAGACGTAGACTTCTTACGATTCTTGTGTCTTGTAAGATCAGACGCAAGTTTTAATGAATCTTGCGTCTGAGTCCGATACTTAGAAATTTTTCTAAGTCCTGGATTTTTAAAATGCGGGCTTCATTCTAGCCTCGCGATCTTTGAATCTGGACACAGATTTTGATGATCTCCGCGTCTGGATTCATTCCTGCGTTTGAGTTTCAAACACTTAACCATTTTCTTTCAGATTTCTGATCAAGTGTTGTTCTCTTTTGCAGTACGATACTCCTCCAACCCTTTATCCAAAAAGTGCCACTTTGGACAAGTAGGCGGCGTTGATCATAACCTGACCTTTGTGCTGCAGAAAACTGCTCCTGTGACTACTGGTAAGTTGAAGGAGCGAAAGGAGAAGATCTCCAAGGCCAGTATGATGACCTTCCGGGAGATTATCTCTGACGGAGTGTTTGAGACGGATTCACGCACTCCATTACAGAAGCCTATCTTCTTCTTTGGTGATGACATCGACGAGGATGATAGGACTTTGCATGATGGAGATTATAAGTGGCTTCGTCAGATAGGGGACAGGAGGTTCTTTCTTCCAATATGGAGAGAATGTATCCCCTATCTTATCTTCAGCATATGTCTGTTCACCATGCGATGGACTGGGATTTTTCTCGATTTGTCTCCGGTGTCTCTCTTGGCAGACTAGGTGCCAAGAAATACACTCTGCCGGCCATGGGAAAGAGGTCCTTGGTTTATTCCCCGATTGGTCAGGTCTGAATATCCGAGAGGGGAAACCCCTCAGCTCGGCACCACCTTTATCAACCAGTTCATGAAGGTCAGGGGTGATTTTCCCGTTGACTTCCGCCCGCTCGGGTGAGTTCATTCTTCCAACAGATCCTGGTGGGGCAGGATTGTTGGATTTGTCCTTGTCGAACTTGGAGCTCTGCTGGAACAGGTGGGGCTGTACCACTCGTCAGGGCTATGTAGTATGGCCTCCCGCAAAGTTCCCATAATTTCTACGGCATCCTAGAGCATTATAATCCTTTGACGGGGACATTTTTTACTCCGGCCGGAGAGATGGGGCTCGCTCTTCATGAGCTGTATGAAGTTTCGGGGCTTGTTATAGGAGACGCCCTTATGAAGAATACGTTCCAACTTCTGAAGAACTTCATCTCTTGAAGAAGGAGAGCCCTCAAGTATATGAGACATACTGGAAAGTGTTGTGTCACTTCCACATCTGCGGTCAAATAACCTCCTGGAGAACCAGGGGTGTCAAGCAGATGTCCTGGGCGAGTTACCTATTCAACGGCATAAATGAGAAAGATAGCCCAGTGACCAGTCTGGCTCCTAGTACTGATAAAGAAATTGCTGAGAGGATTGACGCCTCTGCGAGCTCTTACACCACGGAGTCAAATGAAGATACTTTCAAACCTGATACGGTCTTTGAAAGTTTTCATCATCAAGACCGAGTTCCCATTTCTGACCGGGCGCTATTGGCGGGCTTTCTTATGCTATGGCTGAAGCGCTGCGTGGTGCCAACACTGCCATATGAAGTAATTGTCGCCGATGTGGTGTACCCGACGGTCTTGTTGGCCTACGGCAAGTCTATCGCCCTCCTTCCAGCAATGGTAGCTGGAATTCAAAGTGGATTACGGGCTCTGGTTAAAAGCCTGTGTCAAGTGGAAGCCATTGTCGACTCCAAAGGTAAACCAGAGGTTAACTCGGAGGGAAGGCCAAGAGTGAAGACCCGTAACCCCAGGATCGAGCTTCCATACACGTACTTGATGGCTTGGTACGTTATGCACTGCCCTTCACTGATGACGGCAGTGCCTCTATCCGAGGGGTTTGTCCTTTTGTGCAGAAGCTGGAGAACTCAAGCTGGTCTCGCTATTACATGTTCTACGTTCGAAATGTATTCTGAACGCTTCGAACTACCAGTTCGACCGTTGCTTCCCCGAGATTGCTGATGCATCTTTCGGGGATAAATTCGCTGACCTTGCGGACCAGATGATTTCACAAGGTTGCCATCGGGAGTCTTCTGGTGGCTAATTAATATTCGGCCCGGATATCTGCTCTTTCGGTAAGGGAACTCATGTACGATCGAGCCTTATATGCCAAGCCGTTTTGCTCGACAATTCGGCTATGATCAATTATATGTCGGTAACACCAACGCCAAACTCTCCTTTAGCGGGAATTTGTTTGAAGGTGCTCGGGCATGGTATTATAGTGTGGCTGGAGGGACAAAAGCCATTTTCAACTTGCCTCACAAGACACCCAACTGTTACACTAGCCTCAGTTTCTGTACTTGGTACTCCCTGGATAGCAAGATGCCTGGTTTCAGAATAAATACCTCGTGCATTAAGAGCATCAAAGCGTCTTATAAGGACAAATTGGAGTCCAACAAACGCATGCGAGGTATGGACGAATATCAGGCAGCTGAGAAAGAGGCAGGAGGGGAAACAGGGGTGGGAGCGAGAGCAGCAGCGCCCAAGGAGCAGCCCGCTAAAAAGAGTCGGCAGGCTGTGTCCAAACGTTCCCATGGCTCTACTTCCAAGGGTGAACCTTTCCAAAGAAGGCTAGGAGAGAACCGGAGGCTGAAGCTTCAATGCCCGAGGTAGTCCCTTCTGGTGTTGAGGGGCAGAGGGAGGAAGAGGAAGAGGAAATCCCCCTTTTTCGTCCTCGTGGACTACGCAGCAGGGGCCCCGTGATCTTAGAAGAAGGGGAGCTTGCAGGTGAACCTGTCATGGCTGAGGAGGCTGAGCGCCCCGAAGTTGACCTGGTGGGAAGGGATGATGTTGAGATTCCAGGGGTCTCAACTCAGCCAGGGTCTTCTTCAGTTCAAGAGAGGAGGGATGAGGTGCAACAGCCTGAGTCTCCTAATGTATTGATACCCAGCTCGCGGGTTGTAACACCCCGCTCCCAGAATACGTACTTAGTTGCGTATTCAGATTTTTCGATCGTATTTTTCGATTTACTTCCTGTATTTGTTTTGTATTATGAATTCTTTATATGATTGTTTTGTCTTGGATCCGGATTCACGGACTCGGAGTCAGCTCTGATCTGAACCGAGAACCCGATCCTAGTGAATTGTTTGATTTGGACATTCTGGTATTCCGATTTGACTGATTTCAATTTTAAACATCGTTTTCTAATATTTTAGATTTTCTATGATTTTCTGGAATTTTCTTGAATTAAATTGAAAATCTTCAAAACCGGTGTCGACCAGTACCGCTGACCGATTCCCGGATTTTTAATTTACAAACGGATTGGAATTACTAAAAGTGCCTTTTTACATTATTTCTTAAAATCACATTTCCTATCTAAATACTTTTTCTGAGGATTTTATGAATTTATGAAAATTCCACCGGATTCGGTGTCGGCCAGTATCGCTGGTTGATTCCAGGAATTTTAGTTTACAATCGGAATTGAATTTCTGAATTTTTCTTTCACTTTACTTCTTAAAATCATATTTTATTCTTTAATACATTTTCTGAGATTTTTCAGAATTTATCAAAATCCGGCCGACCCGGTGTAAACCGGTATCGGCGGTTGACTTCCGGATTTTTAATTTGAAAACGGGATTTTTTTTCTGAAAACCGATTTCATATTATTCCTCAGGATGACGTTTTCTACCTCCGGGTATTTTTTGGGATTTTTCCGGAACAGTCGATTTTTCGCGACCATATTATAATATTATTATTTTTATCTTTTCTTTCTTTCTTTCCTTTTCTTTTCCCTCAACCGACTTCACCAACGCCACCTCACCCCCCTCATTAAATCCCTCTCCCATCAATCACATCCCTCCATCATCACCCCTTTTTCTTTTTCTTTTTCTTTTCTTTTTCTTTCCTTTCTTCTTCTCTTCTCCCCATTTCTTTCCCTCTCATTCTTCTCCTGGAGATGGCCGACGCCCCAACCGGCCACCACCACCGCCGGCGCTCCGGCCACGTCGCCGGCGAGTGATCCCCCCAACTCCGGCGGCCAAGCTTTCTCTCCTCCATCACCAATAACCCCACCATCTCCATCCTCCTCAAAACCACCACCTAATCCACCTTCTTCTTCTTCATCATCTTCTTCAAATCACCTCCACCACCACCTTCTTCTCCACCCAAATAACACCACCCACAACACCATACTCCTCCTCTTCTTCTCATCTCCTTCAATTCTTCCTCCACCACAAACCTCTCACCCCAAAACCCAAATCCCCTCCTTTTCCCCTTTCTTGGGGTGGCCGGCGCCACCCCGGACCTGGGCGCCGCCGGCGGCGTGCTGGCGGCCGTGAGCAGCCAAGGAGGGGCCCCTGGGCCCCTGTGCGCGGCTGAGGGGGGGCAACAGCCCCCCTCTCCTTCTTTCTCCCTCTTTCTCTCACTTTCTCCCTCTCCCCCTTGACCTCTCTCTCTCTCTCTTCCCCTTCCTGTTGGCGCCACGGCGGCCAGGACCGCCGCCGGCTAGGCCCCGGGCCGGCAGAGGGCCGGCCAGGTCCCCCAGGGCCCACAGCCCCGTGGGCCCTCCTTGCGAGAGGGGGGGCTGCGTGAGCAGCCCCTAATTCCTCTCTCTCTCTCTTCCTGTACCCTCTCTCTCTCTCTTCTGAATTCTCTCTCTTCTCTCTCTCTCTACTTTCTCTCTCTATCTCTCTCTCACTCTAGTCATCTCTCTCTCTCCTCAGTTCTCTCTCCAGATCCTCTCTTCATCTCTCTCTCTCCCCTTTATAATCTCCCCCTTTCTCTCTCTAGATCTCCCTTCTCCTCTGTAAATGGCTGACGAGGATCTCACCCCGCGTCCAGACAATCCCTTGACGCGGATCTTCGCGTTCTTATACGACGACGCAGCGTGGAGTTCAGGCCCGCGTCTGCGTCCCCCTCGTGTCGACACGACGCGGAGATAATACCCGCGTCTGTGATCTCCTCGTGCTAACGCGATGCGGAACCCACGACCGCGTCCGCGTTCTCCTCGCGTCCTGATTTGAACGCGGGTCTCGAACCCCGCATTCGTGGCATCTTCGCGACGCGACTCCCGCGTCTGTGATTACCGCGTCTGCTATTCCCGCGACGCGACTCCCGCGTCTGCGACCCCCGCGTCTCACTCTCATAAACCGCGTCTCCCTGTGTCTCTTTCTCTCTCCTCTTCACTTTCTCTCTCTTCATAATTATATATTATTTTATGGCGCGTGCGCGAGTTCCATGGATTTCAGAGTTTTCGGCCTTTCCGGTGATTTAGCGAGTGTCCTCGCTCTCGCCTCCATTTGGGTTTCCCCGCTTCGTCGGGTCGATATGTATTTTATTCCATGTTTTCATGTATTATGTATTGGGCTGCGTCCCTGTATCTGTGTATGGCCGAGTGCCAATGACTGGACATGTATTGCTCTGTGACGAATGCTTGTAATAGGGTAGTTTTAGTTTAATTCTTGTACATATACCATGCCTGTGATGTATTTTACTGCTTTATACTATGCGTGGCCGACCCTTCAGCCTCCGGTCACTCACTATCTCGAAAGAGACGTGATTGAGACCGTCAGGTTTCTCTGGACCCTTCAGCCTCCGGTCTCTCACTATCTCGAAGGAGACGTGATTGGGACCGTCAGGTTTTCAGCTCCGTCTGGTGAGCATACTTAGCGCTCAGCGCTTTATTCACTAAATTCGTTTAGGCGAGATGCTGCCGGATTTTCTACTCGTATCTTAAACCGAGTTGTCCCGGTAACCTCGCAGAGCGCATTAGTGTCTAAACTCTGTTCGCTGCCTGTGCCTCCAGCTTGTTCAGCTCCGCCTGGTTATCATGATCAGCGTTCAGCACTTTACCACTAGATTCGTCTAGGCGAGATGCTGCCGGATTTTCTACTCGCACTTTAAACCGAGTCGTCCCGGTAATCATGCCAGACGCTCCAGTGTTAAATACTGTTTGCTGTCTGTGCCTCCAGCTTGCTTAGCTCCGCTTGGTTGTGCTCAGCTACTATTCTATCACATGCCATGTACTTACCTGACATGCTTTACACATGCTACTATTTAATACCTGTTGCATTACCTGTCAACTGATGTGTTTATCACCTGACTCTAGACATGATACTTCTTGGCAAGACCTCTTGTTAAGGTATGACTTGCCACCGGACTAATATCAATCTTTGACATGACTTGTCACCTGCTAAATATCATCCTCCTGTCATGCTATCACTTGACACCGGCATGATATACTTGACTCTCATGATTATCACGATAACGGGAAGATGACCTGACATCTTGATAGTACAAACTGTACTCCTGTTACACATGTGATACCTTATAGTACGAACCAGTACTCCTGATATACATGCATTCCTGATAATCCTGACTTGCTCTTGCTCATTCCCGAAATCTGATAATCATCTAATAAACCATAAAACTGGACAACTTGCATTGGGTCGGGAGAAACTTGCGGCTATCAATATGTGTTCGTGTTTACAGTGGTACTAGGCATGTTGTGCAACTAAAACTTCCGGTCTGACCTGTGGGCCTCCAGGCGACCGAGGGGAGTGCTGGCTCCCTCATTCCTGGTACCATCTTGATAAGGGCATTCCATAAGACCCTCCTGTACGCCTTGCGGCTGGTTCCGAGCACCAGTAACGGAACGTCATGGACCGTGGTCCCAGGCAAGCACGGGACCCACTGTAAACATAGTTCGTTGATACCCCCGCTGGTTTCCAATAACAGTCTTGCTTTACTCAGATATGGATATATGTGTGCTGGGACGCTAGTTCACATATCTAGATATCAGGGTAAGACGAGTAATAATAAAGTGTCAAGATAATAACCTGCTCTTTAAGTTGTAAGTAGAAGTATGTGAATGGGACGCATACTGAAGCCTGCAACTTAGACGGCTATGAATCTGTGATATGCCTCGCCATATTTGCTTGTACTGGATTTTACTTCGGATTTCCGGTTTTATGATTATTATTATATTTTCTGCTCATACCCTGCTTCACCACCTGTATTCCATTCCTTCAGTCTCCTATTCTTATCTTATCATACCATGAATACTTCCTGTTTGATATCACTTGTTCTATGTCTACTAGCTCCTGCATGTTTATACTCACGACACGGTTTTCAATGCATGATTATGATTCGATTTTATCGATACACTTGTACTTATCTCAGCATGCCATCTGGCTTTTGTATCACCACTCGCCTGGGGAGTTTCATCTGACTCCCCTGGATCCTCATGTCCAGGTCATGGAGCTTGGCGTGTGTGGATTCCCCTAGTTGCTGATCAGAGTGGCGCAGCTGAAGCATGGATCCCCAGCAGACCGTCTGAAGCTCTATCCTTCCAGGCCCCCTGTGTGCCTCTCGAGTTTTCCTTTGTAAACTCGTGAGTGCCTGTGTACTGTTCATACTTGTACATCTCTTGTGTAATCTCGCAATTGCGCATATCAGTGATGTAATATTCATGTAATATTGGATCACCTCTGGTGATAACTTTATAATTGTACTCATATGTTGGAATGTATAATGCACTACGTGCTTCCGTACTCTGATTCTTGCCTGTACTGATGCTTAGCGTATATACGTGAGGGTATTTCTGACCTGCGTATATACGTTGCAGTAACGTCTCCGTACCCGCCGGGATCGGGGCGTTACAGGGTGGTATCAGAGCCTAGGCTCTCACATCCTCAGTACGTCCAGACGGCAAATTAATGGTAAAGAAATTTGCAACTGGAATTGCTTGAGTCCTGGTTATACACTCCAACTACAAGTGCAGAGTTATCTATTCATTCTTGATCATCTTTTCTTTGATTCCTAGTCCCTTCCATATATCCACTGTTTTGATTTTTCGTAGCCTTTATACCAACTTAAGATATAGATAGACTAGAGAGGTAGCTGTGGTTCTGAGTGAAGCTATGATATGATCTCTTCGGCTAACTCTATGAAGCTCGGGTATTCTCAGGATTGATCTCGAACGGGTTATCTTTCAGAAGTCAGTAGTCGGGATTCTCTACGGATATTCTATATTCTCGGCTATATCTTTCAGAGTGATCGATGCTTGGTCTTCGGAATTCTTAACTATCGGTCTTCTTTATTATGCTCAGGACTATCGGGGTTTTCCTTATCTTTAATATTCTGGCTCATCCTCAGAGTGACATTAAGTATGCAGTACAGCGGGAATTCTATTGCAAAGCTGTGTTATCAGTTAGTATTATTCGGCATTGTTCGAAGATTTATCCGGCCGGAAGTGCAGAGGATATCTATATCCTGATTATTGTTCAGTCAACTTGAGAGCCCTACCTATAGTGCTTCATATCTTGAGTGGTATAAGTTCCGCCCTTGTCCTCCTTATGTTCAATTTACCCTATCGAAATTGCGAGGACGCAATTTTTTGTAAGGTGGATGGATTGTAACACCCCGCTCCCAGAATACGTACTTAGTTGCGTATTCAGATTTTTCGATCGTATTTTTCGATTTACTTCCTGTATTTGTTTTGTATTATGAATTCTTTATATGATTGTTTTGTCTTGGATCCGGATTCACGGACTCGGAGTCAGCTCTGATCTGAACCGAGAACCCGATCCTAGTGAATTGCTTGATTTGGACATTCTGGTATTCCGATTTGACCGGTTTCAGTTTTAAACATCGTTTTCCAATATTTTAGATTTTCTATGATTTTCTGGAATTTTCCTGAATTAAATTGAAAATCTTCAAAACCGGTGTCAACCAGTAACGCTGACCGATTCCCGGATTTTTAATTTACAAACGGATTGGAATTACTAAAAGTGCCTTTTTACATTATTTCTTAAAATAACATTTCCTATCTAAATACTTTTTCTGAGGATTTTATGAATTTATGAAAATTCCACCGGATTCGGTGTCGGCCAGTATCGCTGGTTGATTCCAGGATTTTAGTTTACAATCAGAATTGAATTTCTGAATTCCGCTTTTACTTTACTTCTTAAAATCATATTTTATTCTTTAATACATTTCTGAGATTTTTCAGAATTTATCAAAATCCGGCCGACCCGTGTAAACCGGTATCGGCGGTTGACTTCCAGATTTTTAATTTGAAAACGGGATTTATTTCTGAAAATCGATTTCATATTATTCCTCAGGATGACGTTTTCTACCTCGGGTATTTTGAGATTTTTCCGGAACAGTCGATTTTTCGCGACCATATTATAATATTATTATTTTTATTTTCTTTCTTTCTTTCCTTTTCTTTTTCCTCAAACGACTTCACCAACGCCACCTCACCCCCCCCCCCTCATTAAATCCCTCTCCCATCAATCACATCCCTCCATCATCACCCCCTTTTTTCTTTTTTCTTTTTCTTTTCTTTTTCTTTCCTTTCTTCTTCTCTTCTCCCCATTTCTTCCCTCTCATTCTTCTCCTGGAGATGGCCGACGCCCCAACCAGCCACCACCACCGCCGGCGCTCCGGCCACGTCGCCGGCGAGTGATCCCCCCAACTCCGGCGGCCAAGCTTTCTCTCCTCCATCACCAATAACCCCACCATCTCCATCCTCCTCAAAACACCACCTAATCCACCTTCTTCTTCTTCATCATCTTCTTCAAATCACCTCCACCACCACCTTCTTCTCCACCCAAATAACACCACCCAACACCATACTCCTCCTCTTCTTCTCATCTCCTTCAATTCTTCCTCCACCACAAACCTCTCACCCCAAAACCCAAATCCCTCTTTTCCCCTTTCTTTGGGGTGGCCGGCGCCACCCCGGACCTGGGCGTTGCCGGCGGCGTGCGGGGGCCGTGAGCGGCCAAGGAGGGGCCCTGGGCCCCTGTACGCGGCTGAGGGGGGGCAACAGCCCCCCCTCTCCTTCTTTTCTCCTCTCCCTCTCTCTCACTTTCTCCCTCTCCCCCTTGACCTCTCTCTCTCTTCCCCTTCCTGTTGGTGCCACCGGCGGCCAGGACCGCGCCGGCTAGGCCCCGGGCCGGCAGAGGGCCGGCCAGGTCCCCCAGGGCCCACAGCCCGTGGGCCCTCCTTGCGAGAGGGGGGCTGCGTGAGCAGCCTAATTCCTCTCTCTCTCTCTCTTCCTGTACCCCTCTCTCTCTCTCTCCTGAATTCTCTCTCTTCTCTCTCTCTACTTTCTCTCTATCTATCTCTCTCTCTCTCACTCTAGTCCTCATCCTCTTTCTCTCTCCTCAGTTTCTCTCTCCAGATCCTCTCTCTCATCTCTCTCTCTCCTCCCTTTATAATTTCTCTCCCCCTTTCTCTCTCTAGTTCTCCCTTCTTCTCTGTAAATGGCTGACGAGGATCTCACCCGCGTCCAAATAATCCCTTGACGCGGATCTTCGCGTTCTTATACCGACGCAGCGCGGAGTTCAGGCCCGCGTCTGCGTCCCCCTCGTGTCGACACGACGCGGAGATAATACCCGCGTCTGTGATCTCCTCGTGCTAACGCGATGTGGAACCCACGACCGCATCCGCGTTCTCCTCGTGTCCTGATTTGAACGCGGGTCTCGAACCCCGCGTTCGTGGCATCTTCGCGACGCGACTCCCGCGTCTGTGATTACCGCGTCTGCTATTCCCGCGACGCGACTCCCGCGTCTGCGACCCCCGCGTCTCACTCTCATAAACCCGCGTCTCCTGTGTCTCTTTCTCTCTCCTCTTCACTTTCTCTCTCTTCATAATTATATATTATTTTATGGCGCGTGCGCGAGTTCCATGGATTTCAGAGTTTTCGGCCTTTCCGGTGATTTAGGCGAGTGTCCTCGCTCTCGCCTCCATTTGGGTTTCCCCGCTTCGTCGGGTCGATATGTATTTTATTCCATGTTTTCATGTATTATGTATTGGGCTGCGTCCCTGTATCTGTGTATGGCCGAGTGCCAATGACTGGACATGTATTGCTCTGTGACGAATGCTTGTATTAGGATAGTTTAATTCTTGTACATATACCATGCCTGTGATGTATTTTACTGCTTTATACTATGCGTGGCCGACCCTTCAGCCTCCGGTCACTCACTATCTCGAAAGAGACGTGATTGGACCGTCAGGTTTCTCTGGACCCTTCAGCCTCCGGTCTCCCACTATCTCGAAGGAGACGTGATTGGGACCGTCAGGTTTTTTCAGCTCCGTCTGGTGAGCATACTTAGCGCTCAGCGCTTTATTCACTAAATTCGTTTAGGCGAGATGCTGCCGGATTTTCTACTCGTATCTTAAATCAAGTTGTCCCGGTAACCTCGCAGAGCGCATTAGTGTCTAAACTCTGTTCGCTGCCTGTGCCTCCAGCTTGTTCAGCTCCGCCTGGTTATCATGATCAGCGTTCAGCACTTTACCACTAGATTCGTCTAGGCGAGATGCTGCCGGATTTTCTACTCGCACTTTAAACCGAGTCGTCCCGGTAATCATGCCAGACGCTCCAGTGTTAAATACTGTTTGCTGTCTGTGCCTCCAGCTTGCTTAGCTCCGCTTGGTTGTGCTCAGCTACTATTCTATCACATGCCATGTACTTACCTGACATGCTTTACACATGCTACTATTTAATACCTGTTGCATTACCTGTCAACTGATGTTTATCACCTGACTCTAGACATGATACTTATTGGCAAGACCTCTTGTTAAGGTATGACTTGCCACCGGACTAATATCAATCTTTTGACATGACTTGTCACCTGCTAAATATCATCCTCCTGTCATGCTATCACTTGACACCCGGCATGATATACTTGACTCTCATGATTATCACGATAACGGGAATGATGACCTGACATCTTGATAGTACAAACTGTACGCCTGTTCCACATGTGATACCTTATAGTACGAACCAGTACTCCTGATATACATGCATTCCTGATAATCCTGACTTGCTCTTGCTCATTCCCGAAATCTGATAATCATCTAATAAACCATAAAACTGGACAACTTGCATTGGGTCGGGGAAACTTGCGGCTATCAATATGTGTTCGTGTTTACAGTGATACTAGGCATGTTGTGCAACTAAAACTTTCGGTCTGACCTGTGGGCCTCCAGGCGACCGAGGGGAGTGCTGGCTCCCTCATCCTGGTACCATCTTGATAAGGGCATTCCATAAGACCCTCCTGTACGCCTTGCGGCTGGTTCCGAGCACCAGTAACGGAACGTCATGGACCGTGGTCCCGGGCAAGCACGGGACCCACTGTAAAATAGTTCGTTGATACCCCCGCTAGTTTCCAATAACAGTCTTGCTTTACTCAGATATGGATATATGTGTGCTGGGACGCTAGTTCACATATCTAGATATCAGGGTAAGACGAGTAATAATAAAGTGTCAAGATAATAACCTGCTCTTTAAGTTGTAAGTAGAAGTATGTGGAATGGGACGCATACTGAAGCCTGCAACTTAGACGGCTATGAATCTGTGATATGCCTCGCCATATTTGCTTGTACTGGATTTTACTTCGGATTTCCGGTTTTATGATTATTATTATATTTTCTGCTCATACCCTGCTTCACCACCTGTATTCCATTCCTTCAGTCTCCTATTCTTATCTTATCATACCATGAATACTTCCTGTTTGATATCACTTGTTCTATGTCTACTAGCTCCTGCATGTTTATACTCACGACACGGTTTTCAATGCATGATTATGATTCGGTTTTATCGATACATGTACTTATCTCAGCATGCCATCTGGCTTTTGTATCACACTCGCCTGGGGAGTTTCATCTGACTCCCCTGGATCCTCATGTCCAGGTCATGGAGCTTGGCGGTGTGGATTCCCCTAGTTGCTGATCAGAGTGCGCAGCTGAAGCATGGATCCCCAGCAGACCGTCTGAAACTCTATCCTTCCAGGCCCCCCTGTGTGCCTCTCGAGTTTCCTTTTGTAAACTCGTGAGTGCCTGTGTACTGTTCATACTTGTACATCTCTTTGTAATCTCGCAATTGCGCATATCAGTGATGTAATATTCATGTAAATATGGATCACTCTGGTGATAACTTTGTAATTGTACTCATATGTTGAAATGTATAATGCACCACGTGCTTCCGTACTCTGATTCTTGCCTGTACTGATGCTTAGCGTATATACGTGAGGGTATTTCTGACCTGCGTATATACATTGCAGTACGTCTCCGTACCCGCCGGGATCGGGGCGTTACACGGGTTGTCGATCCCAGCCCTACTACTGGGTACTTGGTGGTAAGGTCTCGATTGCTGAGACCTCTTGTGTTGAACTGTCGTCTTCATCGTCCGAAGAGCATGGATATTATTCTGGCGAAGAAGTCGATTTTGGCGATGAACCCGCTCTTCCAGATACGAGCAAATTCTCACATATTTCGGAAGAAGAGATACAAGGGTGTGACCCTGTGACGGTTTCGCCAATAGCAACAATCGCTGCTACTGAAGGTACTCTCCTTGTCTTTTTGAACGGCTCCCCTTTAGCTAGGGAAGGGTTCTGACATTTCCTTTTGACTTTGTGCTATGGGGCTGGCTGTCGACAGTGAGGCTATAACCTCTCAGATTGAGGAAATGATACAAGAGTTGGCCCAGCAGGAAGGCCTTGAGGCTCCTACTACCGGAATGCCTCAAGAGAGTGCAACTGTCGACGTCCAGGAGGTCTCAACCCTACAAGATCTGCCCAGGAATTCGCCATCTTCAGATCCTCAACTTGGTAAGAGAATACTGACGCATTGAATATTCTTCTTTTTATTGTCATGGCTGATGTTTCGGTGGTTTGCAGAGAGCACTGGAGGAGCTCAAGCAGAGAATCCTGCGGCAAGTATTGACGCAGGAGGTAATACAGCTCAAACCTCGATCGGGGAACCCGATGTCGCAAAGTTTGCTGCTACCCCTGTCGCAGGGAGGCCGCTACGACAATAACTGCCCCGGAGGTATCGGTGACCATCTCAGCATCTGACGAACCTATCGCCGACCTCACTCCTGCGCAAGATGAACCGACTCCCATCTCTCGCCCTGTCATGGAAAGGGGTCCGGGAGTACATCAGCAGAGTTTTCTCCAGTTAATGACATCATGGAAAGAGCTAGCACGTCAAATGGTGCAATAATTTTTTGCTTCCACGAGATCTTGTATTGACCTCATCCTCTCTGGGGGCAGCTCTTTTAAATTTGCCCGAGTACTTCTCGAAAATCAAATCGAAAATATTGGTCATACTGGGAGTCCCTCGCAGGCTAGGGCATGCCTGTAACGCCCCGATCCTGGCGGATACGGAGACATTACTGCAACGTATATACGCAAGTCAGAAGTACCTTCACGTATATACGCTAAGCATCAGTACAGGCAAGAATCAGAGTACGGAAGCAAGTGGTGCATTATACATTCCAACACATGAGTACAATTACAAAGTTATCACCAGAGGTGACAAATATTACAATAATATTACATCACCAATATGGCGCAAATGCGAGAATACAAGGATGTATAAGTATGAACAGTACAAATGGAGGCTCAGAGTCATAACAGGGAAACTCTAGAGCCGAACAAGGGGCCTGGGAGGATGTGCCTCTGAACGGGCTGCTGAAGATCCACGCTACCGTGCGCCACTCTGATCAGCAACTGGGAGAATCCATAAGCTCCAAGCTCTGTCATGCTCCAAGCTCCATGACCTGGACATGAGGATCCAGGGGAGTCAGATGAAACTCCCCAGGCGAGTGGTGAAGCAAAAGCCAAGTGGCGAGCAAGGGTAAGTACAAGTGTAGCGATAAAATGAAATAAAGCCGAGGACGAGCAAATCTGATTGTATGGTTTCAGATCATGGCTCCATGAGACTAGTACACGAAGGAATAATCCAAACAAGGAAACCCTCATTTATATACCTTTATCTCATGTCACCATAATCCAAGCACATACAACCCGACTGTACTCAGGGCATGATAAGATAATGAACAGGAGGCAGGTGGATACAAAGGATAAAGCAAAGTATGAGCAGTTAATACTATAATACTCATAAAGCTGAAAATTCGAAGTAAAATCCAGGACAAGCAAATATGGTAAGGCATATCACAGATTCATAGCCGTTTAAGTTGCAGGCTTCAGTATGCGTCCCATTCCACATACCTCTACTTACAGCTTAAAGAGCCGGTTATTATTTGACACTTTATTATTACTCGTCTTACCCTGATATCTAGCTATGTGAACTAGCGTCCCAGCACACATAGATCCATATCCGAGTAAAGCAAGATTGTTATTGGAAACCAGCGGGGGTATCAACGAACTATGTTTACAGTGGGTCCCGTACATACCCGGGACCACGGCCCAGGATTGTTCCGTTGCTTGGTGACGGAACCAGCCGCAAGGCTAACAGGAGGGTCTTAGTATGCCCTTATCATGATGATATCAAGAAGGAGGGAGCCAGCACTCCCCTCGGTCGCCTGGAGGCCCACAGGTCAGACCGGAAGTTTTAGTTGCACAACATGCCTAATACCACTGTAAACACGAACACATATTGATAGCCGCATGTTTCCCCCGACCGATGCAAGTTGTCTCATTTTTATGATTTACTAGGAAATTATCAATTTACGGGAATAACAGGTACAAAACATGATCAGGAATTCAGGAGTTCAGGTCACTGTATATAATACAGGATAACAGGTCACTGTACATAGTACAGGATAAACAGGTCACTGATCATGATACAGGATAACAAGACAGGATTCCCGTAAATGTGATAATCACAAGGTCAAGTATATCATGCCGGGTGTCAAGTGATAGCATGATAGGAGGATGATATTGGCAGGTAACCAGTCATGTCAGAGATTGATATTAGTCAGGTGGCAAGTCATGTCATAACAAGGGGTCTTGCCAAGTAGTAGCATGTCAGGTATCGGATGATAACACACAGTTGTCAGGTGATATAAACAGGTGTTAAATATGCATGTGACAGGTATGAAGTAATGACATGGCAAGTGTTAACATATCAGGTAAGTACATGGTATGTGATAAAATAGTAGCTGAGCATAACCAAGCGGAGCTGAGCAAGCTGGAAGTACAGACAGCAAACAGTGTTTAACACTGGAGCGTCTGGCGAGGTTACCGGGACGACTCGGCTGAAGTGCGAGTGGAAAATCCGGCAGCACTCGCCTAGACGAATCTAGTGGTAAAGTGCTGAACACTGATCCTGATAACCAGGCGGAGCTGAACAAGCTGGAGGCACAGGCAGCGAACAGGGTTTAGACACTAATGCGCTTGGCGAGGTTACCGGGACAGCTCGTTTTAGAATACGAGTAGACAATCCGGTAACAAACTGCCTAGACGGATTTAGTGAATAAAGCGCTGAGCGCTAAGTATGCTCACCAGACGGAGCTGAGAAAACCTGACGGTCCCAATCACTTCTCTTTCGAGATAGTGAGTGACCGGAGGCTAAGGGTCCGAGTACACTCGGGGTCTAAGCGCACTCACGGTGGCTACTAGCCATCCCAGGAGTGGGCAGAAACCAGAGTCCAATCGACCACGAAGGGTTGGCCATGCATGATATAAAGCAGTAAGTACGTATAAACATGGAATAAAATACATGTCAACCCGACAAAGCGGGGAAATCCAAATGGAGGCGAGAGCGAGGACACTCGCATAACCAATGAAGTAGGAAGTCAAGAGGAAAGCGAGAATACTCGCATAACCAATGAAGTAAGAAAGCAAGAGGATAGCGAGATCACTCGCATAATCAATGAAATATGAAAGCAAGAGGATAGCGAGAACACTCGCCTAAATCACCAGAAATGCCGAAAGGTCCGAAATCCACGGAACTCGGGACGCGCCATAATTATGGAAGGAGAGAGTGCACAGGGGGAGACGCGGGTTTTGAGGGTGAAACGCGAGGGTTCGCAGAAGCGGGAGTTAGCGTCGCGAAAATAGCAGACACGGGAATCACAGACGCGGGAATAGCAGACGCGGGGTTCGCGTCGCAAGAATGGCAGACGCGGGAAGGGAATACAGACGCGGGAGGGATAGCAGACGCGGGGTTCGCGTCGCGAGAATGGCAGACGCGGGATAGCAGACGCGGGATTCGCGTCGCATAGATGCACAAAACGCGGGGTCTGCGTTCAAGTGCGGATGCGAGGAAAACGCGGACGTGGACATGGGTTCTGAGTCGCGTTAACACAAGAAGAACACAAACGCGAGAATAGACTCTGCGTCGTGTCAATACAGAAACGCGCGGAGCGCGTTAAGGGATTGCCCAGACGCGGGGTTGAGATCCGCGTTAGGAAACAAACAGAGAGGAGGAAAGGTGATTCCTTTGCTGCGCCCGACGAAGGGAAGTTCGGCCCCAATCCAAAAGGAGGGTACCGGCCCTGAGTCTTGCCAACGGAGGAGAACGCGGCCCCAATCCAAAAGGAGGGTACCGGCCCTAAGTCTTGCCAACGGAGGAGAACGCGACCCCAATCAAAAAGGAGGGGTCGGCCCTTGAGGAGATGATGGAGCGGTGGTTTTATGAAGAGGTTTTGATGGTGGTGGTAGTTTTGGAAAAGGTAAAGGAAAAGGTGGAAGCTTGGTGGAGTTTTGGAGTTGTGTGGTTTCCATGGAGATGGAGGAGGAAGAAGATGAAGGTAAGGAGTTTGGAGAAGTTGTAGTGGTGGTTGTATGGTGGAGATGAAGAAGGAGTTGGTGGAGGTTAAGGTGTTGGTGAAGAGAAGGAAGAGAAAATGAAGTGAAATGAAGAAGGAAAGATTTATATAGGATTTGGATTTGTGAAGGTGATGTAAAAATGAAAAAGAGAGGGGTTAATTGTAAAGTAGGTGGAGGAGGAGGTTTTCTTGGCCAATCATGGCCAGCCATGGAGATGGGTGAGGTGGAGATATTTTGGAGGAGATATTTTGGGAAGGTTGGAGAAGAAAATGGAAGAATGGAGAAGTTTTTGGAGAATTGGTGGAAAGAAAAGAAAGGAAAGAAAAAGGAAAAAGGAAAGAAATGAAAAAGGGAAGATATTCTCTTGGAAGAAAAAGTGAAAATAATTAGAGTGGCGGATTCCGGGATTCGGTGCGGATGCGGAAAACTTTCGGGAAAATACCGAATCGTCCCGAAATCAAGTATCTCGGAACGACCCGCAAAAATTCTCAAAAATCAAGAATATTATTTTAAGAATCATGGTGAAAATTAGTTTTAAGAAATACTTTATAGTTTTTAAATTAAAAATCCTGAAATCTGCCGCCAATATCGGTCGGCACGAATCTGGCAGAAACCGATAAATTCTGAAAATGCCCAGAAAATGAATTAAGATAGTAAATATTATTCTAAGAAAATATGTGAAAGCGGTTTCTCAAATTTGAATCCATTTGGAAATTAAAATCCAGAAGTCGGTCAGCGGTGCTGGTCGACACCGGTTTGAAGATTTTCCATTTTAATTCAGGAAAATTCCAGAAAATCATAGAAAATCTAAAATATGAGAAAATAATATTTGAAACTAAATCGGTCAAATCTGATTACCGAAAAGACCAAATTGAGTAATACACTAGGATCGGGTCCCCGGTTCAGAGAAGGCAGACTCTGAGTCCACGAATCCGGATCCAAGACAAAACGATCATATAAACAATTCATAATACAAAACAAATATAGGAAGAAATCGAAAAATACGATCGAAAAATCTGAATACGCAACTAAGTACGTATTCGGAGCGGGTGTTACAATGCCTGATGCTGGTGGAGCAGTTGGGAAGCCATCTGAGGGAGCTCAAGTCTCTGGAGAATGTTGGCTCAGTAGACGGGCTCGGACAACCCTGAATAAGCTTCTTGCCGCTCAAGAACATGAGTGAAGGAGATGGAGGAACAAATAGCTGAAGAGACCCGCCATCTCCAGTGTTCCCAGGCTGACCACCAACGGCTGCTTGGCGATTTCAAGGAATCTGAAATCGTTATACAGAGTGCAGAGCAGGTTATTGCACTGCTCGAGCTACCATTGCCAGGGCACAAGCTTGATCGAGACTAATGAGCAGAAACTTATCGCTGCTAGAAAAAGGCTGGAGGAGCTGGAAAATGCTAGAACGCAGGTGAAGAAAGGCTCTGTTCATTCCTCCAGGTTGGAGTCTCTTCAAGCGCAACTGGCTGAGAAGAGATTTTTGTCTGAGGAGGAGCTGCGGGTCCAAGCTCTGATGGAGGCTGAGAAGGCACGTCAGCACGAGATGCATCATCTCCGAGAACAAATTCGTTCTTTGGCGAAGAAAGATTAGCCGCCTCCTTTCTCTTTTTTTTTGTTTTAAAAAAAAACTCTACTTGTCAAGAATGTCTGTATTACTTTTACCATTTTGAATCAAATAATAAAAGTCTTCAGAATTTTGCTCCATTTCAAGTTTTTTTTTGCTCGCTGTCGATGAACTCATTTTCATAGCCGCAGTCTTTGACTGTTTGTAAAAGTAGTCTTTAGTCGGCCATGAGTAACAAACTCAGGCTGAACTGAGTTCTTGAGTGAGACACGGTTTTCATTTATAATGGAGACGCGATCCTATGGGACGCGGCCCTGAGCATGAACAACAAACTCAGGCTGAACTGAGTTCTTGAGTGAGACGCAGTGCTCATTCATAACGGAGACGCGATCTGTGGACGCGGCCATGAGTCATTGCTAAAGACGCCGTTCAAGCTTATCAAGGAAGACACGCGAACTTCTCTTTCTGATTAAGGGGCGGCTTTGGCTTAGGACAAAAGGGCGTTGTTCTGAGACGCAAATTTGTGTTCTTCAATAAAAAAGGATGCAGCCTTCATGAAGGGATGCAGATCTATAGACGCAGCCCTTGATCCTGTCAGGATGCAGTGGAAACGCGATCTTAGGCTCCTCAAAAACTGATGCACGGACCCAGATAATGGATGGGGACACGGCACTGGTTCAATAGAGACGCATCTCTGGACCCTTGATAAAGCACAAACTCAGG
>JAVJIF010004509.1:0-103534 GCA_038442645.1 Agave tequilana
CCTATATCCAATAGTATCAACTTCAACCCGAGTCCAATTAGATCCAATACCCATCACCCAATAACTTACCTATATAATCTCATTTCACTAATCCTAAATTTAACCCTAAGATTAACTCTAATCCTTCATCTCCCAACCATACTGCCGCCTCCTCCCAGATCTACAGCAGCCATCCTAAGTCCGCACTGCCCCCCTCTCACTTGACAATAGCCCCGGCGAGCGCGAGATCTCCCCCAACAGTAGCCTTTTGCTGCCTCATGCGCAAGTCCGAGCAGCCCCTCGCCTGCAAACCATCCACCGCGTCCTCCTCCTTCCTACAACCAGCAGCAGCAGCCATGGCACAACCATCTCCCCTCAGTGGCACCGTTGAGTTGCCGAGCAGTCTTCCGCACACAAGCTCCACCCAAATCCACATCATCCATGGTGGCGTGCACACCTTCCCCCAAGCCTGCCTGACAACCTCGCACCGCATCACCCTCCGCATCTCCAGCCCCTCCACTCTGACACTCTTTGGCAGCCCCTTGGCAGCCCCCTGCCGCAACCCCCATGGCAGCCCCGACCTCCCTATACTTCTAGAACCAGCCCTGCCGACCAGTCACGCCCCCACCTTTCCCTCCCCCATCCGTGCCCAAGCAGAGCCCCAAGCTGCACCACAGCAGCAGCACACCTGCAGCAATGGCCGTCAGTCCCCACCAACTGAGAACTTCTCCTCCCTGCGCAGCATCAAGGCTAGTCGAGCTCTCCCTCTCTCTTCCGGTTTTCCTTCCCTCTCTCTCCTCTCTCTTTCTCTAGATCTCTATATAAGTATTTATGCATGTGCGTATATGTCTGGGTGGTGTTATAGTGTGCAAGAGCATGTTCGTGTGTGCATTCCCTTCACCCTCTTTGTGAACCTGTGTGTTGTGTGTAAGTAAATGTGTGTTTATTAATGTGACTGTGTGTGTACATTGTTACATGAGTGGATTATAATGTGTGTGTTATTAAATGGGTACTATGCATGATGCTTGTGTGTGTTAATTGTAATTGGGTGTGCATGTATATATGCATGGTGTATTAATTTGTATTAATAGTGTGTATGTATATGTAGAGTTTTATATGTAAGTATGTATGTGGTTGTACCCGTGGGTGTATGCACGTGTGGCGTGCTTGTATGGGTACATGTGTGAGTGTATTAGGTGTGTGTATTGATTTTTCCTTCTCTCTTGTGTTTGGTGGCGTGTTACAGCGTTTCAGTCTCGTTCGTGCGATCAAACTCGGTAACGGGAGATTCAAAGTTATGTCTGTTGTGGACCGATACAATGGCGATTCGGAGATCGATCCATAGATGATCGTAGATCAGTACCAGTTCGTGCAGTAAAGACCAGATGGCGATTCATTTCTGAAACCATGTCATTTCATGTGAGTGTTTGTTCTTTTGTATTTACCGTTATCGGTATGCATTACATGTTACTCTATCATTTGCTATGACTTTCTATTATATTTTACTAGTTTGATTACTTGTAATACTTTATGAGACATCAATGATTGTTCACTTTATTTACGTAGTTGACATGAGCTTGTATCAGCGTCATTTCATGTGTTGGTAGTTTGTCGTTGTTGGCTTAAGCCTAGTTTTGATACACCTTAGACTGTGACTTAACTCGGGTCAATCTTGAGATTGATATAATTTGTATTAGCTATCAGATTTGATGTTCATATATTTGGTGATTATTTTTGACCGAACTCTTTTGGATATTGTGGACAAATGATATGACGTCTCTACCGATATGAGACGGTTTAGAGATACCACAGATAATAGATCAGATGTAGTTGATGCTAGACATTTAGGGACTCGATGTTTTATCATCAGGATATTATTATTTTTACTAGTTCTCATTTAGTCATTTATTATGCTGGATTCGGTCTTAGTTGTGAGGAAAGTTGGATTGTGATTTGGATTGATCTTGAGTTGGAGTTAATCTAGAATTTTTACATTCTTTATATCAGATCTTGAATTCATTAAGATAGGTTTGACGTAGCTGGATTTATAGTTGTGAGCATTTGGGATTTATTTAGATGATATTTTGTGGATATTGAGTATTAGAAGTAGATATTCTAGACTATATGTTGTTTGACAATGATTCTCTTACTTCGTTATGATTTCGGTATCCGTTGACTTATTGATCTCGAGGATATACCATGTGCTCATGATTAGTTATTGATTATTTCAGCTAATAAAGATTGAACTATTGTGATAGAGATCTATTCGATATCAATGATCTTATACTTCAGAGTTATCAGATAGCAGTCATCACTTTATCAGTTATTAATGAGATTATTTGTTGGTGATCATATGATGTGTTCAGAGTTTATAGTAGTTGTAGATATCGGTACCAGTTACTAGTTGTTTGTGATACCATTGTGTTAGTGGCTATATCTCTAGTATCCTATTTCAGATGTCAGATATTAGTTGTCAGCTACTCAGTTATCAGATTTCAGTTGTCAGTTGTCAGATTATCAGTTAGCATTGACATCAGCAGTTGTTGGAGACATCAGTTACTATTACATATTAAATCACATTAATTGCTTATTATAAAAGATACCATAACCCAGGAACAGGGGTATTGCCTGATGATGCATATCGTGTATTTTGGAAGGACTTATTATGGTACGAGTTATGGGTTCCAACCATGGGGAACCAAGGTAGTACTGGCTACCTACTTATTCAGTTGTCAGTTGTCAGGGCTATGCCCGGATTACGGCGCCATACTAGTTGTCTTTTCGTGTGGGGTTGTGATCTTCAGTTATTAGAGCCTTGCGACTTGTCCTGGTTCAGCGCCAGTGGTGTTAGACTGTCGTACCGGGCATGCACGGTACCCTTCCAAAACACATGCACTACATTTACGGGCAGTTACAATAACGATAACTTTATTTGATATGTAGGAAAATGATTATGGTATGGGATACAGCTAAGTACTACATTAGTTAGGTTAATAATAACCAACAAGATTAGTGACATGTACTAAGTTACACATCTTGACATCAGTTATTTGTTATAATTGTAATAGTTGCCTTTTTATCGTCATACATGTGTTATTCAGTTATTCTTCAGTTATATGTTTATCATGTTATTTTATCTTATATCTACAGTTTATCTTGTTATAATTTTGTGCATATTATTTATATGCACGAGCACTCCTCTTTACACATATACACACACTCACTAGGTCATTTTATGACGATCCTGGATTTGTACGTCTAAATATTGGACGCTTTGTTTCTATTATTCAGGTGTTCGATGAGACCGTACGCTTAGCGAGGAACTGGAGCTTCTCCCTATGCTTCCGTATTCTTATCCTTCTTACCTTCCTGTTATTTTCTGATTCTCAATATATCAGATTCAGTTGTTATTCTAGTTTTTTATTTATATGATATCATACGTGGATGCTTATATGTGATATTGCAGTAATCAAGATTCATTATAGTTGAGATTTATAGCTTATTTGGGTTACTTAAGACTTAGCACATATATGTGAGGTATTTTTCTTACGTATATGCGTCGCCGACTCTCGTCATGACTCCGTTCCCACATATTTTGGGAAGCGAGGCGTGACAAATACACACAAGATGTTTGTGTTTATAATGACTGCGATCATGATCATAATCCTATAAACACACACATTTTGTCTGTTCTCTGAGGACTGTGATTAGAGTCACAGTCAGAGTCGCAGTCCTCAGTAAAATACACACATCTTGTGTGTGTTTTACTGAGGACTTCGACTCTGATCACAGTCCTCATAACAAAACCTATTTTGTATGTTTTCTGGGGATTGCAATCATAATTGGAGTCCTCATAAACATAAATTTATTTGTGTTTTTTTAGAACTGCGATCATAATCACATTTCTCGGTAAATAACCGAACTTATAGACTTTAATAAAGATCGTAACACAAAATTAACCTTAATTATCCAAAAATTGACGCGACGATCACAAATATTCACAAACAACAAGAGAAAAACAAAAAAAAAGAAAGAAAAAATTAAAAAGAAAATAAAATCATCTTCACCTGGTTTGAAGAAGACGCCATGCTCAAGGACAGAGGCAAATAGATCTGCGAGATATTAATGAAGAGTGAATCGATGAAAACGAAGAACAATGATAGATCAAAAGAGAAAGAGCACTGACAAATAAGAGATTGGATATGAAGATCGACGAGAGAAGAGTGTAAATATGAATAAGAGTAAAATAAAAAGGTTCGATCTGCCGGTTACTGTTTGCTGACGTGGATGAGGCTGTAGCAAGAAAAATATGGGGATGATTTTTTTAATTATGATGTAAAGTATGTGGTTGTAGCAAAATTTTCATATTAATATTTGTCAAAATATGATATTAATTAAGTATAGTTTTTATTTCATTTTCATTACGTGATTTATTAATTTGTAAGGTCTTTTTGGGTAAGTGCAAAAAAATTCCGGTTATGTAATCAAATTGAAGGCAAATAGAAGAAAAGACTATTATAATAAATTAGATGTAAATAAGATAAATAAATATTTAATTATATTATTATAGTGATCATTTTCTGACCCGCCTGAGATCATGACGCATGTCTATTCAGCCTCTGACGAATGTGCGATGTGTGGCTAGTTCCAGAACAATTAACCGGCATCTTCACCCAATTCAAATTTTAAATGGGTCGGGTGATTAATAGAAGAATCTCACTTTTAACTTCTGATTTCAAAATACACACTTTCAATACGATTCCCCTACGATAAAATTTTGGCATCGTTGTTAGGGATGGGAACGGTTTGATTTCATGTTTTAGTGCGCGGGTCAAATTTTTCAGAAATTTAGCATTGCAGAATTCCACACTTGCTTGCATCTCCCTGCTCAAGAAAGCAAGGTCCCTAACTCCTTAAAGGAGCCACGCAAACGCAAGAGGATCCGCGTTTGCGCGACCACTTTGGGGAATCTGGTTCCCAGTTTTTGTATGGTTTAGAGTATTTACATATATTGCTTGATTTTGCGGTTATATTTCTATATCTCTATACCTGTTCACTGCAATAATTGAAGAACTAAAATATGATAATTGGGTGAATTAAAACGGTTTAGACATTTGCATTTAGGCATATGTCAATTTCATTCGGATATACTATAGTTTGTTCTATTGTTGTGAGTTGGATTGAGGGGTGTATATTGCATTGTATATAGTTTAGGATAAACACGTGAGTGATTTACTCGCTTTTTATGCTCATTCTTATCTATATTGCACACTTGACGAATTAAATTTAAGAGCATATCCCGATACAATATAAGGTGGGGAAGTCATTACCCTCCCTTAACCCAGAAATACCTCCCCACTCACACAACCTAAGCCTAAATGAAACTTACTAGACGTTGAGCCCTAGGGACATCTCAGACTTATTAAGGATTGACCGAGGGTGTAAATTGTAAGAACCATACTATTACCAAATCGGTGTCTAAGGATTGGGGATTAAGAGGCTAAGCCTCGAAGATTCAGTAGTTTAGCGTAATTAAGGCCTGTTGTTTAGCACAAATACCTCCCACTAAATTTTACCGCTACCTTGCCGATTAGCTTATAGTTGGGTTCCTGCAACAATCTCATCCGAGTAATCGACCAGTTAGGAGTCGTCTAGGTCTAGTCAACCCTAGTATAGGCTTGTTTTTGTTGTTTGTTTGTTTGTTTGTTGTTTGTTTTTTCTTCTTGTTTGTGATAAAATGGATTAAAACCAAAAAAATTTCAATCAAATGAATCCATTTTTCACCCCGATCTCATTTGACTCGGATAACTCCAACCTGATTATATACAACATGAACTAACCATATAGGCCGATTTGGTTTATCCGACTCAATATGCCATACCCCTAATTGTATGACCATAATTTTCAAAATAATTTTCACTCTTCATAGAGTCAGTGGGAAGTCACCTTCCTTGAGTTAAATTTTCAATCACCTTGTCCAAAATATTCTTTCCCACATTTTCTTTTACATACTCCTTTTTCTGAGCATCCAATTGAAGAAAAATCAGAGTTACAAATGAGTATAGAAGCCATACAGGAGGCTGAGTGACAAATAGAAAACATGTTAGCCTCACAACTTCAATAAAACTTTCAAAACCAACTTTTATACTCACCCTTTCAAGAAGAACCGAGTGAATTAGAAAAGAGTATGAAAGACATGATTCAGATTCAAAATGTGGTCACCCAGTCTATCACGCAGAAGAGAGTCAATTGGCCAACACAATTGCATACATGAATGAGAAAACTCGACCTTATCAATCGTTGAGTGATTTCGATATCCCTTACCCTATTGATGTGACCCAAGAATCATATTGTTTTGGAATTCAAGATTTAATTTCATCACATCCATTTGAACTTGCTCAAAATTTTGAAAACCACCTGATATTTTGGCAAGTTATCTTTTTCTCAAAATTAAGCTTGAGCATGAATGTGATCCTGATCCCCCAGTTGGTAATTCTATTTCACTTTTTGATTTAATAATGACTCTGGTATTTTTACCAGATTATTTTCATATTCTCGGAGTCAACATTGAATCCTATACCAGTATACTATGAAATTAAATCACCAATATTTTATGATCACATGGGACAAGTCTGTGCACCCCAATTTCTTGGTTTGCACCCTATCTCTGAACTAATTTTGACTCCCACTTTTAAATCTCGACTTGATCTAAGTCAATTCCCCGAGTCAGTAATTGTTCATGTTCCGTTTCAGCCCAAATCAATCATCTTCCTTAATTACACCCCATTGTCAGACAAAGGTGTTTGGTGGGAAAATTGAAGATCGAAGTGTAAATTCTTTATTTGATGGTAAAGAAAATTACAGCGGATAAATAATCTTTTTATAAGAGAGGGGAGATATTCAAACTCAAATCTCCCCTTTGTTTAATGCCAGGCTCTTGATGTGGCGATGGAAAGTGAATCTTATTTTTCGTTGACCGGGTGAACGTCAAGACTTCTTGGGAATCTTCTCTTTGAATGGTTAACGAAGTAACACAGCTTCTGTCCAATAAGAATCTCAAAGAGACTTTAGGTAAGAACAAACTTGTACACAGCAAGTTGTTAGAAGAGTTGAACTCTCTCTTTCTTTTAGCTCGAGATCTTGGTCCTTCTATGGCTTACAACTGAAGTTCTTCTGACCAGATTTTCCGACCCCTCTTCCATAGCAAACTGGGTTATTTATAGAGGTTCAGGGGTAAAAGTGTCCTCTAAAAACACTCCATAATAGGGGTTAACTCCCTCATTACGTGAGCAATAATGACCTAGTAATGAGAGCAGTTATAACCGAGACGTAGGGTTCCTCTGTAGTTGAAACGCGGGCTTCGAGCCTCGCATTTAACCATTGAGGTAACGCTTGAACTTTGACTTTGGTTGAAATGTGAGCTTCAAGTTCTGCGTCAAGCTTTGTGTGAGACGCGGTTTCTGGGCTCTGCGTCTTGGTCGTTATGGTAAAGTAGAGATGTGGGTTTCGACCCTCGCGTCTTGGTACTGTAGTGATGCTACTACAGTAATGCTGAGACACGGGTTTCGACCCTCGCGTCTTAGTATTGTAGTGATGCTACTGCAGTAAGGCTGAGATGCGGGTTTCGACTCTTGCGTCTTGGTGATGTGGTAGTGGCTATGATTAGCCCTGCATCTGGAGTTTGGACTCTGTTTTTTGATAACTTGTCTTCATTGATTTTTAGACAGCCTACAGAACCCCCTCCAAAGCTTTCGATATTCCGTGGTTGACTGGGACGGATTTCAAAACACTCTGGACTCTGGTTGAATTCATACTTCTCATGATTGGACTGACAATCATTTGAGATGCCCTGAGCTTGAAACTGTCTGGAATGTGGTCTTCGTGAGTGTACTATAAAACTCTTTGAAGCCACCAGAGATGATCGCGGTGAGTGTCTAAATACGCGGTCCAGACCTCCTTAGTGCTCTGAGCTAGTTGTTGGTGTACTATTGAATCAGGGGTAAACAGTCGTCTACTTGTGTCAGTGTACTGTTGAACTGATTGCAGAAGTAAAGACTGGATGCAAATCTTGTAGACGCAGGGGTCATGTTGCTTTAAAGACACAGTCCTCACTCAGAGTGGAGATGCATCTATTAATTTACTTGAAGAAATGCGGCCTCTGGAGGGACGAGATCTTTAAAGTAAAGACGCAGCTCTTAGCCTATTGACTAGGCGCGACTTTGGCCTTGTTGAAGAGACGCGACCTTTGGAGGGACGCGGTTTTTGTTAAACGCGAGTCCGCATCACATGTCCGGCAGGGTTGAGGGGACATCTTTCCTTTGACGCGCAAAATTCGCGTCATATTTAAGATGCACGCTATGCTCGGGCAGGGATTAGGCCTCGAGACATGCGCCGTGTATCTCTGCGGATCACTGTGCCTATAAAAAACAACAGTCTTTCAAGAGTCATCATTAGACTCTTCTTCTTCTTCATTGAGCATTATATCTAGGGTTAAGAAATGCTTGAAGCTTTTTTCATTTTCACCGTCTTCAACACCGATCTCATAGTCGAAATGGCACTGAAGACCAAACCTTCTTCCTCGTCCTCGAGCATTGTCGCTCCGGAGATTCAAATGGGTGGTCCTTTCACACAGGAGGCCCCATTTCAGGTAGTAAAACCATCTGATTTGGTTTTCCGCCATTGAAGAGGCTTAAAGAGTTCTTTTAACTCTTAAGTCTCTTTTGAATATGAACCGCCAACGCGAAGCTCATGCCGTGTTTTGATTTTCAGACACGGCTCTTGAATTGGTAGGCAAGACGCGAGTTTGACGACCTCCGCGTCTTTGCTTCATTAACTTGAGTCAGTATCTATTGTTGAACGCGGGCCTCATTGACCCTTGCGTTTTGAACTTAATGCTCAGAATATTTCTAAGTGTGGGGAATTCAGACGCAGATTTTCTATGATTCTCGCGTCTTTTACGATCAAGCGTAAGTTTTACTGAGTCCCACGTCTGAGTCCGATACTTAGAAATTTTTCTAAGTTATGAATTTTGAAATGCGGGCTTCATGTAAGCCTCGCATTTTTGAGTCTAGACGCGAAGTTTGCTGATTTCTACGTTTGGATTCATTCCTACGTTTGAATTTCAAACATCTAGCCATTTTCTTTCAGATTCCTGACAAGTGTTGTATTCTTTGCAGTGCGATACTCTTCCAACCCCTTGTCCAAGAAGTGCCACTTTGGGCGCGTAGGTGGTACTGATCGTAATCTGACCTTCGTGCTTCAAAGGACTGCCCCTATGACTACTGGTAAGTCAAAGGAGCGAAAGGAGAGGATCTCTAAGGCCAGTATGGTGACCCTTATGAGATTATCTCTGATGGGCTGCTCGAGACGGATTCTCGCACTCTGTTACGGAAGCATGCTTTCCTCTTTGGTGACGCCATTGACGAGGATGATAGGATTCTACATGACGGAGATTATAATTGGCTCCGTCAGATAGGGGACAGGAGGTTCTTCCTTCCCAAGATAGAGAGAATGTATTCCTTATCCTATCTTCAACATATGTCCGTTCATCATACGATGGAATTGGATCTTTCCCGGTTTGTCTCCGGCGTCTCTCTCAGCAAATTAGGTGCCAAAAAAGTACATGGGAAAGATGTCTTCAGTTTATTTCCCGGGTTAGTTAGGCCTGAGTATCCGAAAGGAGAAACTCCTCGGCTTGGCGCTACCTTCATCAATCAGTTTTTGAAAGTTAGGGGTGATTTTCCCATTGACTTTCATCCGCTCGGGTGGGTCCATTCTACCGACAAATCATGGTGGGGTAGAATGGTTGGATTTGTTCTCATCGAGCTCGGGGCTCTGCTGCAGCAGGTGGGATTATATCACTCGATCAGGGCCATCCAATATGGCATCCCGCAAAGTTCTCACAATTTTTATGGCGTCCTGGAGTATTATAATCCTTTAAAGGGCACATTTTTTGCCCCAGCCGAAGAGATGGGGCTTGCTCTTCATGAGCCATATGAAGTCTCGGGGCTAGTTATGGGAGATGCCCCTTATGAAGAATACGTCCCGACATCTGAGGAGCTTCACCTTTTGAGGGAAGAGGACCTTCAGGTGTATGAGACATACTAGGAAGTGTTGTGTCACTTTTACATTTGCGGGCAGACATCCTCCTAGAGGAACAGGAGTGTCAAGCAGATGTCCAGGCGAGCTATCCATTCAATGGCATAAATGAGAAGGATAGCTTATTGACTATTCTGGCCTCTTGCACTGACGAGGAGATTACTGAGAGTATCAATGCCTCCACAAGCTCTTACACCACTGAGTCGAATGAGGAAACTTTCAAACCCGATACAGTTTTTGAAAGTTTTCATCACCAGGCCCGAGTTTTCATTTCTGACCGAGCTCTATTGGCAGGCTTTCTTATACTATGGCTGAAGCGTTGTATGGTGCCAACGCTGCCACATGAAGTAATCGTTGCTGATGTGGTGTACCTGGCGGTCCTGCTTGCCTACAGGAAGTCTACCGCTCTCCTTCCAGCAATGGTAGCCAGAATTCAGAGTGGTTTACGGGCTCTGGTCAAAAGCCTGTGCCAAGTGGAGGCCATTGTAGATTCTAAGGGCAGGCCAGTGGTCGATTCGGAGGGAAGGCCAAGAGTGAAGACCCCTAACCCCAGGATCGAGCTTCCATATGTGTACCTGATGGCCTGGTATATTTTGCACTGCCCTTCATTGATGACAGCAGTGCCTTCCTCTGTAGGTTTCGTTCCCTTCGTGCAGAAGCTGGAGAATTCGAGCTGGACTCACCACTATATGTTCTTTGTTCGGAAATCCATTCTAAATATTTTGAACTATCAACTCGTCCGTTGCTTCCCTGAGATTGCTGATGCGTCTTATGGGGATAAGTTTGCCGACCTTGTAGGGCCAGATGATTTCACAAGGCTGCCATCGGGAGTCTTCTGGTGGCTGATCAATGTTCGGCCTGGATATCTGATCTTCCAACAAGGAAATTCATGTACGATCGAGCATTACATGCCCAGTCGTTTTGCTCGGCAGTTCGGCTATGATCAATTATATGTCGGCAACCCCAACGCTGGCTTCTGCTTCAATAGAAATTTATTTAAAGGCGCCCAGGCGTGGTACTACAGTGTAGCGGAGGGACAAAAGCTGTTTTTAGCTTGCCTCACAAGACGCCTAATTGTCAGATCAGCCTTAGTTCTGCATCTGGTACACCCTGGCTAGTAGAATGCCTGGTTTCAGAATAAATACCTCTTGCATTAAGAGCATCAAGGCATCTTACGAAACCAAGTTAGAGTCCAACAAACGTATGCAAGGTATGAACGAGTATCAGGCAGCCGAGAGGGAAGCAGAAGGGGAAGCAGGGATGGGACCAAGGTCAGTAGCACCTAAGGGGCAACCTGTTAAAAAGAGTCAGCAAGCTGTGTCCAAATGTTCCCGTGACTCTGCTTCCAAGGGTGAGCCTATCCCAAAGAAGGTTAGGAGGGAATCGGAGGCTGAAGCTTCGATGCCCAAAGTAGTTCCTCCTGGTGTGAAAAGTAGGGGGAGGAAGAAGAAGAGGAGTAAGAAGTCCCCGTCCTTCGCTCCTGTGATCTGCGCATCAGGGATCCGGTGATCCTAGAGGAGGGAGAGTTCGCATTATGGTTGAAGAGGTCGAGCGACCCGAAATCGACTTGGTGAGGAAGGATGATGTTGAAATTCCAGGAGTCTCGACTCAGCCTGGGCCTTCTTTAGCTCATGGGAGAAGGGTGGAGTGTTGGCCCAAAGGCCTTCCACTCTAGTTTTGATGATGACTAACTCATGTAGTTATGTGTACTAATAATCTTGTGATTTTAGTTTCAGATCATTAATCAAGTTATTAGTTGGTGATCAGCTTCAACAAGATGATTTAGAAGCTTTCACATGTTGATTCAAGAGCCCGAGCGTCAAAGATCATATATAGCACTTGCTCGGTGGATCAAGGAGTTTTGGATCGAGTCGGCTTGGAGTTTGCGCTCTACAAGAAGACTTCGGTACCCTAGTTTAGTTTTGTGTTTAGATCCAAATTGTAAAGATTAGAATAGTATGATAATGCTCAAGTTCACAACACACACATTTCATGTTTTGAATATTGGTTTTCGGTTTATCGGTTTTAGGTTTAACCGATCTTGATTTTCATGAATAGATGTATCAAAACAAGTTTACATGGTTTAATGTATATATGATTTGTTCTATATACATGCATGCTTAATTTCCTAGACAAACTTAGTTTTGATTTTCATATTCATGTGTTTTATGTTTTTGTATTTATGACAAAACATGTTTTAGAATTAATGACAAAAACTATGATATGAATATGTTTCATGTATATTGGATTTCTATCCATATGCATCATGCTTCAAAGTGTTTAAATATCATGTTTTTGTATTTGGAAGAGCTTTGGACAAAATGTATTTTCTATTTAAAAATCCAAGTTTTAGAAAATACAGTTTTTGGTTTTTGGTAAAAATGATAAGACACAAAAATAGTTCTTATTGATTGATATTTGAGCTAAACTTTTTACCACATGTTTATATATCAACGCAAAATGATAAAACTATTTTTGGTGATTTTTAGAAAAGATAAAAGAATTTTTAAACATGTTTCTAACTCAGTTTTCTGATTCCAGGCTTCACCAGTCGACTAGTCTTCTGACCAAGTCGACTTGGCCGAAGTCGGTCGACCGGGTCGGTCGACCGGCGTGCACAGATTTGTACACGTTTGGCAGTCATGGGACGGTCGACCGTCCGGGTCGACCGGGTCAGATAGCAGAGCTCTCTGTTTGTTTGGGTCGACCGGGGCGGTCGACCGGTAGCTGCCAACGCAGATTTTGACAGTTGGACGGTCGACCGGACCGGTCGACCGGCAGGGTTATTTTGGCAAAATCTGCTGCCAACGGCTATATTTTTCTGGGGTCTATAAATACCCCATTTGTGAGAGTTTTTCTCTAAGATTTTTTGTGCGAATTTTTTCATATCTCAAGTGATTTTACAGCAATCAAAAGAAGTTTTGGGATTCAAATTGAACAATCTATTTTGAGTTTTTGCTAGGGTTTGGAATTTCAAAGATAAGGGTTTTGATTGAACTTCACCATCTTGGTTTCTATTATTTCCCAAAGATTTTCTTTGAGTTGCTGATTTCAAATCCCTTGGTTTTCTCCACACTTGAGCTAAAATCTACTATCATTTCTATAGGATTTTTGTGTGGGAAAAAGAAATTGTTTGTGGTTGTTGTTTAGACCACCAAGTTAAAAACCCAATATTTGTTTGGCTTTGTGCCTTGGGTTGTATCCCTCAAGTTGTGAGGTGATCCTTGTGTTTGTTTTGTGCTAATCCCTCGGGTTCTGAGGTGATTGTTTTGTTGGATTGAAGCTTGCCTCAAGGAGGAGGTTGTGGTTGTAAAGAGAGGAGTTAGGTACTCCTTGTGAGAGTCCTTTGTGAACTAGCTAGTGGATTGGAAATCCTTCGTGTGTCGAAGGCGGGAATGTAGAGCTGGGTGCTCGAATCTTGATAACATATCTTGTTGTTTGCGCTTGATCCATTGGCTCTCTCTCTATCTCTCTCTTTACTTTGTGCCTTGCATCTCTATTCATATTGTGCATACTTATTCATATTTACTTGGCTTGGTTGTGTGTGCTTCTCTTGTAATTGCAATTAGTTTTTAAATTTCGCATTTAGTTCTTAGATTAGCCATATCACCTATTCACCCCCAGGTGATTTTTCAATTGGTATCAGAGCTAGCGCTCCTGATATTAGATTTAACCACCTAGGAGTGAGATCTTGGTTTGCTAATCTTCATTTGCATTGTTCATTTGCACTCATTTAGTTTGCTCTCATGGATAGCCCTCCTATGTTTGACCATTTTAGACTTGATGCTTGGAAGGCCAATATGAGTAAACATTTAAAAGGCCTAGGACATCTAGTTTATCAAGCCTCCACTATGGAATCTTTCCTTAATAGTAGCAAGCACAAAAAGCTAATGCACTAGCATTTAGAGCACTTAGAGCATCTCTTAGTGAACATCTTTTACCGGTGTTTGATCGTTATGACTCGGCTTTTGCAGTTTGGAGCTTATTGACGTCTCCCGAGCTTCCAAAGATTATCAACAAGATGAGGAGATCTATGAGAGAAAAGTCCGAAGAGCATTGCTTCATGGTCCAAGGGAACAACTCCCTTGAGGTACAATCGGACACTCAATTAGATGATAGCTCTAGTTCCTATTGCCATGGTTGTTTTGAAGTTCAAACATTGAATTTGGAACTTGCTCAAAAGCTTGAGAATTTTCTGAAAAAACACAATCTTTTGAAAGAGGACAACTTGTTTTGAAAAATGAATTAAAGGATTTGTGTTCAAATTTTGAATTGGTTTTGCAAGAGAAGGAAGAGATCACTAGTGAACGTGGCTCACTAAGATCTCAACTAGACCTTGCCCTTAATGAGATTGAAGTTTTGAAAAGCAAAAATGATTGTGATGATGTTGTGAAGCACAATGAGATCTTATCTTCAAAATTGGATTTTACTTTCAAAGATAACCTTTCTTTGAAAAATAAAATTGATTCTATTTCAAAAGAATTGAATTTGGTTTTAAAGAAAAATGAATCTTTGCAAAATGAGATTGATATTCATGTGTGCCATGCTAGTATAGCTTCTTCTTCTTGCACACCTATTGCATGCTCCACCTTATCTTCCACTATTGAAAGTGATATAAATGTTTTGAAGAAAAGTGTTGAATGTTTGGGCTCCACTTTGAGCCAATGCACATTGAATCATTTACGTTTGGAAACCTGGTTCGCAAGAAACAAGGTCCATCTTTGCATGCACACCCTACACGGCATACACATGCTTTCCACGGACACAACCATTACATGTATGCTCATGTGTACACATGTACACGTTGTGGCCGAAAAGGCCATCTTGCTAGATTTTGTTATGATCGTTTACATATCGAAAATTTAGCAACTAATCTTGTTTGGGTTAGAAAGGATACTAACCCCCGTGGACCCAAAAAGAAATGGGTACCAAAAACCACCTCCTTGACTTTTGATGTAGGTGGGAGCTCTCGCATCACGTGAGGGTATTGGTGCCTTGAGGTGGATGCATTCTAAGCTTAAAAGAGAATCATTTGGATGCTTCATTCTCAAGGGAATTTGGTGGGAGGACCACCGTGTTTTGGAGAACTAGAGATGCACCTTCATCGGTTTTGGTATCACTCTCTAACTCCCGTTTTTATTATGCATGCTTTTCATGTTTATCTATTTATAGCATGTCATGTTTTGTTATTCATTATGCCTATGCCATGCTTATTAGAATAGTGTTATACATGTTTAGTTACTTGAGCACCCATGTTTCATATGAATCTATATTTAGTGTTCTCACCTTGTTTAAACTAACTTGTATGCCCTAGATCTAATGCACATGCATATACATTATGACCATTTGGATGTTTATGATTGCATGATTTTTGTTTTATTGAATCATGTTTTATTGTTTCATGATTAGTATGATGTTTGCCATGTTTATTAGACTTATGCTCGACATGATTAGTTGTTGAGACACCCATATTTAGTATGGACCCATATTTTGTGTTCTCTTTATGTTTTAGCTATCATGTTTATCATAGATTTAATGCACATGTCTTTGTCATGCTAATCATATGGTTGACTATGACTTTTTGTTTTAATAATTCATGTTTTGATTATTATGTTTATTGTGTTGAGTTATGATTCCTGTTTTATGCTTCATGTTTTGACTACTTGCTTGAATGATAGTTTTCATTAAGACTAGGATTTATACTTGTACAACTAGTGAGCTACAAATAGACCTTTATGTATGTTTGTGCTTGAACGCTCATTTGTATTCACTTGATGTACTAGTATAGTCTAGTTTTGATGATTCTTGCATTTGACTTGTATTCATTATTTTACTTACTTCATGTATATGTGTATCTTGTCCAAACTATTGATTATACATGTACATCCTTGAGCCACGTGCCTTCATGCATATACTTTTGTGGTCTCATTGTGTTTAGGATATGTATGTATACTTTAGTTTGTATATGACATACATATGCCTTGAAGTTTAGATCGTTTGGATGAATTTCATGTTTACAAAGTGATTTCACATTTATAATAAATTTCATGTTTTTAAGATGATTTCAATTGGTGATTTCACATCTTAGATGAATTTCATGTTTTTCAAGGATTTTCATATGAGCCTATTTGAATATTTTCATGATTGTATTTGTCACATAACACTTGTTCACTCACTTTATTAGTTTACTCATGATTTGTTTTCATGAGAATTTGATATGAGCTTTATGGACTTGAGTGTTTAGTGATCATGTGATTTACATGTGTTTCATGAAAAATAATTTTGTTTTATTCCTTACTTGAAGGATTTTGTACTAGTTTTAAAAGTTTTTCTATAACTAGTTCGTATTCTTCACTATGGTAGAGATTTTCAAACATACTACATTTTCAAATCTATTTTTGAAAACCCCTACCTTCAATGGGAGGATGGATGGGAGATCATGTTCATGTATGTCTTAAAGTGAATCATTTAAAACTTGAACCTTGATTGGGAGGTATAGTAATATGATATATACACTTGATCTTATTATTGTTTCAATTGGTATCATTGAATTTTTTTTCAATTGGTATCAATTTTGACCTTTATTGTATACTTATATATGTTTGTATGTATGTATGTTTCAATTCTGAGAATATCAATTTCAATTGTTATCTATTTTCATACATATATATATGTCTTATTTGTGCTTATTATATCCCTATATCTTTAAGCACAAAATCTTGTTTATGCTAGTGCTTGAGCTTCAATTTTGTTTCAATTTGGTATCAAGACTATGCATTATTTTAATTGGTATTTCATAAAGGGGGAGAAAATTTGATTTTTTCTTTCAATTGGTATTTGATTCCCACTCCCTTACTTTATGATTGAAAATTTCAAATTGGTATCATATGTTCAAAATGAAAATTATTTACAATTGGTATCAAAATATTTGTGTTTAGACATTCAAAATTCTTTATGTTTAATTTCAAATTGGTATCAAGATTTTTCATGTGTTTTGCTTAAAATTGGTATCAATATTTTATTTGTTTGTTTCCTTTCAATTGGTATCAAGATGCTATTCCTTGACATATCTTCAATTGGTACCTTAATTGATTGTCATCCCTATTTGGCTTTGTTTTGTTTTAGACAAAAAGGAGAACATTGTTTTATTGCTTTTAACCCCTCATTGATTCATTATTTCGAACAAAAAGGGGGAGAAAGATTTGTTGATTCGTTTTGTCTTTACACCTTATCGAAGGTTGTTTCGTTGTATTAAAAGAGAGAAGATTTTGTTTTGCTTTGGTTTTACCCCTTTCTTGATGATTGACAAAAAGGAGGAGAAGTATTTTGAGTATATATGCATGTTTGTGTTTTGCATATATTAAGTTTAATTTAGTTTATTTTAATTGATACCTAGAGAATGTTTTGTTTTAATTGGTATCTAGAGCATGTTTTGTAATTGGTATCTAGAGCATGTTTATCTAGAGCATGTTTTGTTTTAATTGGTATCTAGAGCATGTTTATCTAGAGCATATTTTTTTTAAATATTTCATTGTAATTGGTATCTAGAGCATGTCTTGTTTTAACATTTCATTGGTATCTAGAACCTTTTATTGTTTATGCATAGATATGCATGTTTCATATTTCATGTTTAATATTCATTGCATATTTATTGTTTATGCATGAGTTAAGGGGGAGCTTCTTTGAAGCTTAACTTTAATCCATGCATATATAACTCCATGAGTTTTGTCATCATCAAAAAGGGGGAGATTGTTGGCCCAAAGGCCTTCCACTCTAGTTTTGATGATGACTAACTTATGTAGTTATGTGTACTAATAATCTTGTGATTTTACTTTCAGATCATTAATCAAGTTATTAGTTGGTGATCAGCTTCAACAAGATGATTTAGAAGCTTTCACATGTTGATTCAAGAGCCCGAGCGTCAAAGATCATATATAGCACTTGCTCGGTGGATCAAGGAGTTTTAGATCGAGTCGGCTTGGAGTTTGCGCTCTACAAGAAGACTTCGGTACCCTAATTTAGTTTTGTGTTTAGATCCAATTTGTAAAGATTAGAATAGTATGATAATGCTCAAGTTCACAACACACACGTTTCATGTTTTGAATATTGATTTTCGGTTTATCGGTTTTAGGTTTAACCGATCTTGATTTTCATGAATAGATGTATCAAAACAAGTTTACATAGTTTAATGTTTATATGATTTGTTCCATATACATACATGCTTAATTTCCTAGACAAACTTAGTTTTGATTTTCATATTCATGTGTTTTATGTTTTGTATTTATGACAAAACATGTTTTAGAATTAATGACAAAAACTATGATATGAATATGTTTCATGTATATTGGATTTCTATCCATATGCATCATGCTTCAAAGTGTTTAAATATCATGTTTTTGTATTTGGAAGAGCTTTGGACAAAATGTATTTTCTATTTAAAAATCTAAGTTTTAGAAAATACAGTTTTTGGTTTTTGGTAAAAATGATAAGACACAAAAATAGTTCTTATTGATTGATATTTGAGCTAAACTTTTTACCACATGTTTATATATCAACGCAAAATGATAAAACTATTTTTGGTGATTTTTAGAAAAGATAAAAGAATTTTTAAACATGTTTCTAACTCAGTTTTCTGATTCCAGGCTTCACCAGTCAACTAGTATTCTGACCATGTCGACTTGGCCGAAGTCGGTCGACCGGGTCGGTCGACCGGCGTGCACAGATTTGTGCACGTTTGGCAGTCATGGGACGGTCGACCGTCCGGGTCGTCCGGGTCAGAGAGCAGAGCTCTCTGTTTGTTTGGGTCGACCGGGGCGGTCCACCGGTAGCTGCCAACGCAGATTTTGATCGTTGGACGGTCGACCGGCAGGGTTATTTTGGCAAAATCTGCTGCCAACGGCTATATTTTTCTGGGGTCTATAAATACCCCATTTGTGAGAGTTTTTCTCTAAGACTTTTTGTGCGAATTTTTTCATACTCTCAGGTGTTTTTACAGCAATCAAAAGAAGTTTTGGGATTCAAATTGAACAATCTATTTTGAGTTTTTGCTAGGGTTTGGAATTTCAAAGATAAGGTTTTTGGGAAAAGCTTTTGATTGAACTTCACCATCTTGGTTTCTATTATTTCCCAAAGATTTTCTTTGAGTTGCTGGTTTCAAATCCTTGGTTTTCTCCACACTTGAGCTAAAATCTACTATCTTTTCTATAGGATTTTTGTGTGGGAAAAAGAAATTGTTTGTGGTTGTTATTTAGACCACCAAGTTAAAAACCCAATATTTGTTTGGCTTTGTGCCTTGGGTTGTATCCCTCAAGTTGTGAGGTGATCCTTGTGTTTGCTTTGTGCTAATCCTCGGGTTGTGAGGTGATTGTTTTGTTAGATTGAAGCTTGCCTCAAGGAGGAGGTTGTGGTTGTAAAGAGAGGAGTTGGGTACTCCTTGTGAGAGTCCTTTGTGGACTAGCTAGTGGATTGGAAATCCTTCGTGTGTCGAAGGCGGGGATGTAGAGTTGGGTGCTCGAATCTCGATAACATATCTTGTTGTTTGCGCTTGATCCACTGGCTCTCTCTCTATCTCTCTCTTTACTTTGTGCCTTGCATCTCTATTCATATTGTGCATACTTATTCATATTTGCTTGGCTTGGTTGTGTGTGCTTCTCTTGTAATTGCAATTAGTTTTTAAATTCCGCATTTAGTTCTTAGATTAGCCATATCACCTATTCACCCCCTAGGTGATTTTTCAATTGGTATCAGAGCTAGCGCTCCTGATATTAGATTTACCACCTAGGAGTGAGATCTTGGTTTGCTAATCTTCATTTGCATTGTTCATTTGCACTCATTTAGTTTGCTCTCATAGATAGCCCTCCTATGTTTGACCATTTTAGACTTGATGCTTGGAAGGCCAATATGAGTAAACATTTAAAAGGCCTAGGACATCTAGTTTATCAAGCCTCCACTATGGAATCTTTCCCTAATAGTAGCAAGCACAAAAAGGCTAATGCACTAGCACTTAGAGCACTTAGAGCATCTCTTAGTGAACATCTTTTACCGGTGTTTGATCGTTATGACTCGGCTTTTGCAGTTTGGAGCTTATTGACGTCTCCCGAGCTTCCAAGGATTATCAACAAGATGAGGAGATCTATGAGAGAAAAGTCCGAAGAGCATTGCTTTATGGTCCAAGGGAACAACTCCCTTGAGGTACAATCGGACACTCAATTAGATGATAGCTCTAGTTCCTATTGCCATGGTTGTTTTGAAGTTCAAACATTGAATTTGGAACTTGCTCAAAAGCTTGAGAATTTTCTGGAAAAACACAATCTTTTGAAAGAGGACAACCTTATTTTGAAAAATGAATTAAAGGATTTGTGTTCAAATTTTGAATTGGTTTTGCAAGAGAAGGAAGAGATCACTAGTGAACGTGACTCACTAAGATCTCAACTAGACCTTGCCTTTAATGAGATTGAAGTTTTGAAAAGCAAAAATGATTGTGATGATGTTGTGAAGCACAATGAGATCTTATCTTCAAAATTGGATTTTACTTTCAAAGATAACCTTTCTTTGAAAAATAAAATTGATTCTATTTCAAAAGAATTGAATTTGGTTTTAAAGAAAAATGAATCTTTGCAAAATGAGATTGATATTCATGTGTGCCATGCTAGTATAGCTTCTTCTTCTTGCACACCTATTGCATGCTCCACCTTATCTTCCACTATTGAAAATGATATAAATGTTTTGAAGAAAAGTGTTGAATGTTTGGGCTCCACTTTGAGCCAATGCACATTGAATCATTTACGTTTGGAAACCTTGGTTCGCAAGAAACAAGGTCCATCTTTGCATGCACACCCTACACGGCATACACATGCTTTCCACGGACACAACCATTACATGTATGCTCATGTGTACACATGTACACATTGTGGCCGAAAAGGCCATCTTGCTAGATTTTGTTATGATCGTTTACATATCGAAAATTTAGCAACTAATCTTGTTTGGGTTAGAAAGGATACTAACCCCCGTGGACCCAAAAAGAAATGGGTACCAAAAACCACCTCCTTGACTTTTGATGTAGGTGGGAGCTCTCGCATCACGTGAGGGTATTGGTGCCTTGAGGTGGATGCATTCTAAGCTTAAAAGAGAATCATTTGGATGCTTCATTCTCAAGGAAATTTGGTGGGAGGACCACCGTGTTTTGGAGAACTAAAGATGCACCTTCATCGGTTTTGGTATCACTCTCTAACTCCCGTTTTTATTATGCATGCTTTTCATGTTTATCTATTTATAGCATGTCATGTTTTGTTATTCATTATGCCTATGCCATGCTTATTAGAATAGTGTTATACATGTTTAGTTACTTAAGCACCCATGTTTCATATGAATCTATATTTAGTGTTCTCACCTTGTTTAAACTAACTTGTATGCCCTAGATCTAATGCACATGCATATACATTATGACCATTTGGATGTTTATGATTGCATGATTTTTGTTTTATTGAATCATGTTTTATTGTTTCATGATTAGTATGATGTTTGCCATGTTTATTAGACTTATGCTCGACATGATTAGTTGTTGAGACACCCATGTTTAGTATGGACCCATATTTTGTGTTCTCTTTATGTTTTAGCTATCATGTTTATCATAGATCTAATGCACATGTCTTTGTCATGCTAATCATATGGTTGACTATGACTTTTTGTTTTAATAATTCATGTTTTGATTATTATGTTTATCGTGTTGAGTTATGATTCCCGTTTTATGCTTCATGTTTTGACTACTTGCTTGAATGATAGTTTTCATTAAGACTAGGATTTATACTTGTACAATTAGTGAGCTACAAATAGACCTTTATGTATGTTTGTGCTTGAACGCTCATTTGTATTCACTTGATGTACTAGTATAGTCTAGTTTTGATGATTCTTGCATTTGACTTGTATTCATTATTTTACTTACTTCATGTATATGTGTATCTTGTCCAAACTATTGATTATACATGTACATCCTTGAGCCACGTGCCTTCATGCATATACTTTTGTGGTCTCATTGTGTTTAGGATATGTATGTATACTTTAGTTTGTACATGACATACATATGCCTTGAAGTTTAGATCGTTTGGATGAATTTCATATTTACAAAGTGATTTCACATTTATAATAAATTTCATGTTTTTAAGATGATTTCAATTGGTGATTTCACATCTTAGATGAATTTCATGTTTTTCAAGGAATTTCATATGAGCCTATTTGAATATTTTCATGATTGTATGTGTCACATAACACTTGTTCACTCACTTTATTAGTTTACTCATGATTTGTTTTCATGAGAATTTGATATGAGCTTTATAGACTTGAGTGTTTAGTGATCATGTGATTACATGTGTTTCATGAAAAACAATTTTGTTTTATTCCTTACTTGAAGGATTTTGTACTAGTTTTAAAATTTTTCTATAACTAGTTCGTATTCTTCACTATGGTAGAGATTTTAAAACATACTACATTTTCAAATCTATTTTTGAAAACCCCTACCTTCAATGGGAGGATGGATGGGAGATCATGTTCATGTATGTCTTAAAGTGAAAATCATTTAAAACTTGAACCTTGATTGGGAGGTATAGTAATATGATATATACACTTGATCTTATTATTGTTTCAATTGGTATCATTGAATTTTTTTTTTCAATTGGTATCAATTTTGACCTTTATTGTATACTTATATGTGTTTGTATGTATGTATGTTTCAATTCCGAGAATATCAATTTCAATTGGTATCTATTTTCATACATATATATATGTCTTATTTGTGCTTATTATATCCCTATATCTTTAAGCACAAAATCTTGTTTATGCTAGTGCTTGAGATTCAATTTTGTTTCAATTTGGTATCAAGACTATGCATTATTTTAATTGGTATTTCATAAAGGGGGAGAAAATTTGATTTTTTCTTTCAATTGGTATTTGATTCCCACTCCCTTACTTTATGATTGAAAATTTCAAATTGGTATCATATGTTCAAAATGAAAATTATTTACAATTGGTATCAAAATATTTGTGTTTAAACATTCAAAATTCTTTATGTTTAATTTCAAATTGGTATCAAGATTTTTCATGTGTTTTACTTAAAATTGGTATCAATATTTTATTTGTTTGTTTCCTTTCAATTGGTATCAAGATGCTATTCCTTGATATATCTTCAATTGGTACCTTAATTGATTGTCATCCCTATTTGGCTTTGTTTTGTTTTAGACAAAAAGGAGAACATTGTTTTATTGCTTTTAACCCCTCATTGATTCATTATTTCGAACAAAAAGGGGGAGAAAGATTTGTTGATTCGGTTTTGTCTTTACACCTTATCGAAGGTTGTTTCGTTGTATTAAAAAGAGAGAAGATTTTGTTTTGCTTTGGTTTTTACCCCTTTCTTGATGATTGACAAAAAGGGGAGAAGTATTTTGAGTATATATGCATGTTTGTGTTTTGCATATATTAAGTTTAATTTAGTTTAATTTTAATTGATACCTAGAGAATGTTTTGTTTTAATTGGTATATAGAGCATGTTTTGTAATTGGTATCTAGAGCATGTTTATCTAGAGCATGTTTTGTTTTAATTGGTATCTAGAGCATGTTTATCTAGAGCATGTTTTGTTTTAAATATTTCATTGTAATTGGTATCTAGAGCATGTCTTGTTTTAAACATTTCATTGGTATCTAGAACCTTTTATTGTTTATGCATAGATATGCATGTTTCATATTTCATGTTTAATATTCATTGCATATTTATTGTTTATGCATGAGTTAAGGGGGAGCTTCTTTGAAGCTTAACTTTAATCCATGCATATATAACTCCATGAGTTTTGTTATCATCAAAAAGGGAGAGATTGTTGGCCCAAAGGCCTTCCACTCTAGTTTTGATGATGACTAACTCATGTAGTTATGTGTACTAATAATCTTGTGATTTTAGTTTCAGATCATTAATCAAGTTATTAGTTGGTGATCAGCTTCAACAAGATGATTTAGAAGCTTTCACATGTTGATTCAAGAGCCCGAGCGTCAAAGATCATATATAGCACTTGCTCGGTGGATCAAGGAGTTTTGGATCGAGTCGGCTTGGAGTTTGCGCTCTACAAGAAGACTTCGGTACCCTAATTTAGTTTTGTGTTTAGATCCAAATTGTAAAGATTAGAATAGTATGATAATGCTCAAGTTCACAACACACACGTTTCATGTTTTGAATATTGATTTTCGGTTTATCGGTTTTAGGTTTAACCGATCTTGGTTTTCATGAATAGATGTATCAAAACAAGTTTACATAGTTTAATGTTTATATGATTTGTTCTATATACATGCATGCTTAATTTCCTAGACAAACTTAGTTTTGATTTTCATATTCATGTGTTTTATGTTTTTGTATTTATGACAAAACATGTTTTAGAATTAATGACAAAAACTATGATATGAATATGTTTCATGTATATTGGATTTCTATCCATATGCATCATGTTCAAAGTGTTTAAATATCATGTTTTTGTATTTGGAAGAGCTTTGGACAAAATGTATTTTCTATTTAAAAATCCAAGTTTTAGAAAATACAGTTTTTGGTTTTTGGTAAAAATGATAAGACACAAAAATAGTTCTTATTGATTGATATTTGAGCTAAACCTTTTGCCACATGTTTATATATCAATGCAAAATGATAAAACTATTTTTGGTGATTTTTAGAAAAGATAAAAGAATTTTTAAACATGTTTCTAACTCAGTTTTCTGATTCCAGGCTTCACCAGTCGACTAGTCTTCTGACCATGTCGACTTGGCCGAAGTCGGTCGATCGGGTCGGTCGACCGGCGTGCACAGATTTGTGCACGTTTGGCAGTCATGGGACGGTCGACCGTCCGGGTCGACCGGGTCAGAGAGCAGAGCTCTCTGTTTGTTTGGGTCGACCGGGGCGGTCGACCGGTAGCTGCCAACGCAGATTTCGACCGTTGGACGGTCGACCGGACCGGTCGACCGGCAGGGTTATTTTGGCAAAATCTGCTGCCAACGGCTATATTTTTCTGGGGTCTATAAATACCCCATTTGTGAGAGTTTTTCTATAAGACTTTTTGTGCGAATTTTTCATACTCTCAGGTGTTTTTACAGCAATCATAAGAAGTTTTGGGATTCAAATTGAACAATCTATTTTGAGTTTTTGCTAGGGTTTGGAATTTCAAAGATAAGGGTTTTTGGGAAAAGCTTTTGATTGAACTTCACCATCTTGGTTTCTATTATTTCCCAAAGATTTTCTTTGAGTTGCTGGTTTCAAATCCCTTGGTTTTCTCCACACTTGAGTTAAAATCTACTATCTTTTCTATAGGATTTTTGTGTGGGAAAAAGAAATTATTTGTGGTTGTTGTTTAGACCACCAAGTTAAAAACCCAATATTTGTTTGGCTTTGTGCCTTGGGTTGTATCCCTCAAGTTGTGAGGTGATCCTTGTGTTTGCTTTGTGCTAATCCCTCGGGTTGTGAGGTGATTGTTTTGTTAGATTGTAGCTTGCCTCAAGGAGGAGGTTGTGGTTGTAAAGAGAGGAGTTGGGTACTCCTTGTGAGAGTCCTTTGTGGACTAGCTAGTGGATTGGAAATCCTTCGTGTGTCGAAGGCGGGGATGTAGAGCTGGGTGCTCGAATCTCGATAACATATCTTGTTGTTTGCGCTTGATCCATTGGCTCTCTCTCTATCTCTCTCTTTACTTTGTGCCTTGCATCTCTATTCATATTGTGCATACTTATTCATATTTGCTTGGCTTGGTTGTGTGTGCTTCTCTTGTAATTGCAATTAGTTTTTAAATTCCGCATTTAGTTCTTAGATTAGCCATATCACCTATTCACCCCCCCTAGGTGATTTTTCAATTGGTATCAGAGCTAGCGCTCCTGATATTAGGTTTAACCACCTAGGAGTGAGATCTTGGTTTGCTAATCTTCATTTGCATTGTTCATTTGCACTCATTTAGTTTGCTCTCATGGATAGCCCTCCTATGTTTGACCATTTTAGACTTGATGCTTGGAAGGCCAATATGAGTAAACATTTAAAAGGCCTAGGACATCCAGTTTATCAAGCCTCCACTATGGAATCTTTCCCTAATAGTAGCAAGCACAAAAAGGCTAATGCACTAGCACTTAGAGCACTTAGAGCATCTCTTAGTGAACATCTTTTACCGGTGTTTGATCGTTATGACTCGGCTTTTGCAGTTTGGAGCTTATTGACGTCTCCCGAGCTTCCAAGGATTATCAACAAGATGAGGAGATCTATGAGAGAAAAGTTCGAAGAGCATTGCTTCATGGTCCAAGGGAACAACTCCCTTGAGGTACAATCGGACACTCAATTAGATGATAGCTCTAGTTCCTATTGCCATGGTTGTTTTGAAGTTCAAACATTGAATTTGGAACTTGCTCAAAAGCTTGAGAATTTTCTGGAAAAACACAATCTTTTGAAAGAGGACAACCTTGTTTTGAAAAATGAATTAAAAGATTTGTGTTCAAATTTTGAATTGGTTTTGCAAGAGAAGGAAGAGATCACTAGTGAACGTGGCTCACTAAGATCTCAACTAGACCTTGCCCTTAATGAGATTGAAGTTTTGAAAAGCAAAAATGATTGTGATGATGTTGTGAAGCACAATGAGATCTTATCTTCAAAATTGGATTTTACTTTCAAAGATAACCTTTCTTTGAAAAATAAAATTGATTCTATTTCAAAAGAATTGAATTTGGTTTTAAAGAAAAATGAATCTTTGCAAAATGAGATTGATATTCATGTGTGCCATGCTAGTATAGCTTCTTCTTCTTGCACACCTATTGCATGCTCCACCTTATCTTCCACTATTGAAAATGATATAATATTTTGAAGAAAAGTGTTGAATGTTTGGGCTCCACTTTGAGCCAATGCACATTGAATCATTTACGTTTGGAAACCTTGGTTCGCAAGAAACAAGGTCCATCTTTGCATGCACACCCTACACGGCATACACATGCTTTCCACGGACACAACCATTACATGTATGCTCATGTGTACACATGTACACATTGTGGCCGAAAAGGCCATCTTGCTAGATTTTGTTATGATCGTTTACATATCGAAAATTTAGCAACTAATCTTGTTTGGGTTAGAAAGGATACTAACCCCCGTGGACCCAAAAAGAAATGGATACCAAAAACCACCTCCTTGACTTTTGATGTAGGTGGGAGCTCTCGCATCACGTGAGGGTATTGGTGCCTTGAGGTGGATGCATTCTAAGCTTAAAAGAGAATCATTTGGATGCTTCATTCTCAAGGGAATTTGGTGGGAGGACCACCGTGTTTTGGAGAACTAGAGATGCACCTTCATCGGTTTTGGTATCACTCTCTAACTCCCGTTTTTATTATGCATGCTTTTCATGTTTATCTATTTATAGCATGTCATGTTTTGTTATTCATTATGCCTATGCCATGCTTATTAGAATAGTGTGATACATGTTTAGTTACTTAAGCACCCATGTTTCATATGAATCTATATTTAGTGTTCTCACCTTATTTAAACTAACTTGTATGCCCTAGATCTAATGCACATGCATATACATTATGACCATTTGGATGTTTATGATTGCATGATTTTTGTTTTATTGAATCATGTTTTATTGTTTCATGATTAGTATGATGTTTGCCATGTTTATTAGACTTATGCTCGACATGATTAGTTGTTGAGACACACATGTTTAGTATGGACCCATATTTTGTGTTCTCTTTATGTTTTAGCTATCATGTTTATCATAGATCTAATGCACATGTCTTTGTCATGCTAATCATATGGTTGACTATGACTTTTTGTTTTAATAATTCATGTTTTGATTATTATGTTTATCGTGTTGAGTTATGATTCCCGTTTTATGCTTCATGTTTTGACTACTTGCTTGAATGATAGTTTTCATTAAGACTAGGATTTATACTTGTACAACTAGTGAGCTACAAATAGACCTTTATGTATGTTTGTGCTTGAACGCTCATTTGTATTCACTTGATGTACTAGTATAGTCTAGTTTTGATGATTCTTGCATTTGACTTGTATTCATTATTTTACTTACTTCATGTATATGTGTATCTTGTCCAAACTATTGATTATACATGTACATCCTTGAGCCACGTGCCTTCATGCATATACTTTTGTGGTCTCATTGTGTTTAGGATATGTATGTATACTTTAGTTTGTACATGACATACATATGCCTTGAAGTTTAGATCGTTTGGATGAATTTCATGTTTACAAAGTGATTTCACATTTATAATAAATTCCATGTTTTTAAGATGATTTCAATTGGTGATTTCACATCTTAGATGAATTTCATGTTTTTCAAGGAATTTCATATGAGCCTATTTGAATATTTTCATGATTGTATGTGTCACATAACACTTGTTCACTCACTTTATTAGTTTACTCATGATTTGTTTTCATGAGAATTTGATATGAGCTTTATGGACTTGAGTGTTTAGTGATCATGTGATTTACATGTGTTTCATGAAAAACAATTTTGTTTTATTCCTTACTTGAAGGATTTTGTACTAGTTTTAAAAGTTTTTCTATAACTAGTTCGTATTCTTCACTATGGTAGGGATTTTCAAACATACTACATTTTCAAATCTATTTTTGAAAACCCCTACCTTCAATGGGAGGATGGATGGGAGATCATGTTCATGTATGTCTTAAAGTGAAAATCATTTAAAACTTGAACCTTGATTGGGAGGTATAGTAATATGATATATACACTTGATCTTATTATTGTTTCAATTGGTATCATTGAATTTTTTTTTTCAATTGGTATCAATTTTGACCTTTATTGTATACTTATATATGTTTGTATGTATGTATATTTCAATTCCGAGAATATCAATTTCAATTGGTATCTATTTTCAAACATATATATATGTCTTATTTGTGCTTATTATATCCCTATATCTTTAAGCACAAAATCTTGTTTATGCTAGTGCTTGAGCTTCAATTTTGTTTCAATTTGGTATCAAGACTATGCATTATTTTAATTGGTATTTCATAAAGGGGGAGAAATTTGATTTTTTCTTTCAATTGGTATTTGATTCCCACTCCCTTACTTTATGATTGAAAATTTCAAATTGGTATCATATGTTCAAAATGAAAATTATTTACAATTGGTATCAAAATATTTGTGTTTAGACATTCAAAATTCTTTATGTTTAATTTCAAATTGGTATCAAGATTTTTCATGTGTTTTGCTTAAAATTGGTATCAATATTTTATTTGTTTGTTTCCTTTCAATTGGTATCAAGATGCTATTCCTTGACATATCTTCAATTAGTACCTTAATTGATTGTCATCCCTATTTGGCTTTGTTTTGTTTTAGACAAAAAGGAGAACATTGTTTTATTGCTTTTAACTCCTCATTGATTCATTATTTCGAACAAAAAGGGGGAGAAAGATTTGTTGATTCGGTTTTGTCTTTACACCTTATCGAAGGTTGTTTCGTTGTATTAAAAAGAGAGAAGATTTTGTTTTGCTTTGGTTTTTACCCCTTTCTTGATGATTGACAAAAAGGGGAGAAGTATTTTGAGTATATATGCATGTTTGTGTTTTACATATATTAAGTTTAATTTAGTTTAATTTTAATTGATACCTAGAGAATGTTTTGTTTTAATTGGTATCTAGAGCATGTTTTGTAATTGGCATCTAAAGCATGTTTATCTAGAGCATGTTTTATTTTAATTGGTATCTAAAGCATGTTTATCTAGAGCATGTTTTGTTTTAAATATTTCATTGTAATTGGTATATAGAGCATGTCTTGTTTTAAACATTTCATTGGTATCTAGAACCTTTTATTGTTTATGCATAGATATGCATGTTTCATATTTCATGTTTAATATTCATTGCATATTTATTGTTTATGCATGAGTTAAGGGGGAGCTTCTTTGAAGCTTAACTTTAATCCATGCATATATAACTCCATGAGTTTTGTCATCATCAAAAAGGGGGAGATTGTTGGCCCAAAGGCCTTCCACTCTAGTTTTGATGATGACTAACTCATGTAGTTATGTGTACTAATAATCTTGTGATTTTACTTTCAGATCATTAATCAAGTTATTAGTTGGTGATCAGCTTCAACAAGATGATTTAGAAGCTTTCACATGTTGATTCAAGAGCCCGAGCGTCAAAGATCATATATAGCACTTGCTCGGTGGATCAAGGAGTTTTGGATCGAGTCGGCTTGGAGTTTGCGCTCTACAAGAAGACTTCGGTACCCTAATTTAGTTTTGTGTTTAGATCCAAATTGTAAAGATTAGAATAGTATGATAATGCTCAAGTTCACAACACACACGTTTCATGTTTTGAATATTGATTTTCGGTTTATCGGTTTTAGGTTTAACCGATCTTGGTTTTCATGAATAGATGTATCAAAACAAGTTTACATAGTTTAATGTTTATATGATTTGTTCTATATACATGCATGCTTAATTTCCTAGACAAACTTAGTTTTGATTTTCATATTCATGTGTTTTATGTTTTTGTATTTATGACAAAACATGTTTTGGAATTAATGACAAAAACTATGATATGAATATGTTTCATGTATATTGGATTTCTATCCATATGCATCATGCTTCAAAATGTTTAAATATCATGTTTTTGTATTTGGAAGAGCTTTGGACAAAATGTATTTTCTATTTAAAAATCCAAGTTTTAGAAAATACAGTTTTTGGTTTTTGGTAAAAATGATAAGACACAAAAATAGTTCTTATTGATTGATATTTGAGCTAAACCTTTTACCACATGTTTATATATCAATGCAAAATGATAAAACTATTTTTGTGATTTTTAGAAAAGATAAAAGAATTTTTAAACATGTTTCTAACTCAGTTTTCTGATTCCAGGCTTCACCAGTCGACTAGTCTTCTGACCATGTCGACTTGGCCAAAGTCGGTCGACCGGGTCGGTCGACCGGCGTGCACAGATTTGTGCACGTTTGGCAGTCATGGGACGGTCGACCGTCCGGGTCGACCGGGTCAGAGAGCAGAGCTCTCTGTTTGTTTGGGTCGACCGGGGCGGTCGACCGGTAGCTGCCAACGCAGATTTTGACCATTGGACGGTCGACCGGACCGGTCGACCGGCAGGGTTATTTGGCAAAATCTGCTGCCAACGGCTATATTTTTCTGGGGTCTATAAATACCCCATTTGTGAGAGTTTTTCTCTAAGACTTTTTGTGCGAATTTTTTCATACTCTCAGGTGTTTTTATAGCAATCAAAAGAAGTTTTGGGATTCAAATTGAACAATCTATTTTGAGTTTTTGCTAGGGTTTGGAATTTCAAAGATAAGGGTTTTTGGGAAAAGCTTTTGATTGAACTTCACCATCTTGGTTTCTATTATTTCCCAAAGATTTTCTTTGAGTTGCTGGTTTCAAATCCCTTGGTTTTCTCCACACTTGAGCTAAAATCTACTATCTTTTCTATAGGATTTTTGTGTGGGAAAAAGAAATTGTTTGTTGTTGTTGTTTAGACCACCAAGTTAAAAACCCAATATTTGTTTGGCTTTGTGCCTTGGGTTGTATCCCTCAAGTTGTGAGGTGATCCTTGTGTTTGCTTTGTGCTAATCCCTTGGGTTGTGAGGTGATTGTTTTGTTGGATTGAAGCTTGCCTCAAGGAGGAGGTTGTGGTTGTAAAGAGAGGAGTTGGGTACTCCTTGTGAGAGTCCTTTGTGGACTAGCTAGTGGATTGGAAATCCTTCGTGTGTCGAAGGCGGGGATGTAGAGCTGGGTGCTCGAACCTCGATAACATATCTTGTTGTTTGCGCTTGATCTATTGGCTCTCTCTATCTCTCTCTTTACTTTGTGCCTTGCATCTCTATTCATATTGTGCATACTTATTCATATTTGCTTGGCTTGGTTGTGTGTGCTTCTCTTGTAATTGCAATTATTTTTTAATTCCGCATTTAGTTCTTAGATTAGCCATATCACCTATTCACCCCCCCTCTAGGTGATTTTTCATGGAGGTGCAGCAGTCTGGGTCTCCCAGTGTATTGGTGTCCACCTTATGGGTTATTATATCCAACCCTGCTACTGGGGTACTCAGTGGTAAAGTCTTGATCGCTGAGACCTCTTGTGTTGAGCTGTCGTCTTCATCGTCCGAAGAACATGGATATTATTCTGGAGAAGAAGTCGACTTCGGTAATGAATCTGCTCTTCCAGATACGAGCAAATCCTCACATATCTCGGAGGAAGAGGTACAGGGGTACGTCCCTATGATGGTTTCACCGATAGCAAGGATTGCTGCTACTGAGGTATGTTCTTTATCCTCCTGAAATGGCTCCTCATCAAGTTAGGAAAGAGTTCTGATATTTCTTTTTAACTTTCTCCTACAGGGCTGCTTGTAGTAAAACCACAACTTCTTCTCGTATTAAGAAGATGATCCAAGAGCTAGCCCAACAGGAGGGCCTTGAAGCCCCCGCTACCTGGATGCCTCATGATGGTGCAACCGCTGAGGTCGGGGAGCCTTCATCCCCAAGTAGCTTATCCAGGGATTTGCCATCTTCGGATCCTCAACTTGATAAGAGAATGATAACGTGTTGGATACTTTTTTTTATCATTACCACTGACATTTAACGTTGTGGTTTGCATAGAACACTGGGGTAGCTCAAGTAGAGGATCCTGCGGCAAGCATTGGCGCAGAAGATAACACAATTCAAACTTCGGCCGGGGAACCTAGTGCCGTAGAGTTTGTTGTTGCTTCTGTTGCAGTGGAAGCTGCTATAACGATAACTATCCCGGAGGTATTGGTGACTACCTCAGTATCTGACGAGCCTGTTGTCGGCCTCACCCCTGCACAAGTTGAACTGGTTCTTGTCTCTCGTCCTGTCATGGAAAAGGGGTCCGGGAGTACATCAGCAGGGTTATCTCTAGCTAATGACATCATAGAAGAGCTAGCACGTCAAATGGTGCAACAATTTTTTGCTTCCATGAGGTCCTGTATCGACTTGGTCCTTTCCGAGAGTAGTTCCTTTGAGTTTGCGTGAATGCTTCTCGAGAATCAGATCGAGAACATCAGTCACACTGGGAGTCCTTCGCAGGCTAGGGCATGTCTGATGCTGGTTGAACAGCTGGGGAGCCACCTGAAGGAGCTCAAGACCCTGGAGAATGCTGGCTCAATGGATGAGGCTCGGTCAATACTGAGTAAGCTTCTCGCCGCTCAAGAACACGAGCGAAAAGAGATAGAGGAACAAATGGTTGAAGAAGCCCGCCATATCCAGCACTTGCAAGCCGATTACCAAAGACGGGTTGGCGATCAAAGGAATCTGAAGTCGTCATCCAAAGTGCGGAGCAAATTATTGCCACTGCTCAAATTAATATTGCTAAGGCGCAAGCCTTGATTGAAGTCAACGAGCAGAAACTTGCTGCTGCCCGAAAAAGGCTGAAAGATTCGGAGGCTGCCAAGAAGCTAGTCCAAGAGGATCTTGTCGCTCATTCCTCCAGGTTGGAGTCTCTTCAGGCACAACTGGCTATGAAAAGATTTTTGTCTGAGGAAGAGTTGAGGGTCCAAGCTCTGGTGGAAGCTGAAAGGGCGCGTCAGCACGAGATACATCGCCTCTGAAAACAAATCGTTCCTTGGCAAAGCAGGATTATTAGCCTCCTTCTCCATTTTGTAGCACTCTTTTTATTAAATAAGAGTGTTTGTACTACTTTTATTATTTTCGAGTCAAATAATAAAAATTGTCCAATTTTTGTCTCGTCTTTATCTTTTCAGACTCTTTTGCTGCCTGGATGAACTCAATTTTCATAGTCATACTCCTTGACTGTTTGTAGAAACACAGTCCTTAGTCATTTTGATGGGGTACGGTCATGAATAATAAACTCAGACTGTACTGAGTTCATGATTAAGACGCGGCTTTCATCGCGATTTTGGGCTCCTCAAGAATGACGCGCGAGTCTTAGCTGGTTGATGAGGACACGACTTTGGTTCAACAGAGACGCAACTCTGGTCCTTTGAGAGGGCGCAAACTCAGGTTGTACTGAGTTCATGATTGAGACACGAATGTTATCTGCAATGGAGACGCGGTTTTGGCCCCTCAAGAATGACGCGCGAGTCTCAGCTGGTTGATGAGGACGCGGCTCTGATTCAACAGAGACGTGACTCTGGTCCTTTGAGAGGGCACAACCTTGAAGCGCAAACCTGCGTTCTTGATAAAAGAGACGCGGTTGTGGACTCTTCAGTAGGAATGAAAGGAACGCAACCCTCGGGCTTATGAAAGGTCGTACACTTGTGGACACGACCTTTGAGTCTGCGTCCGAGGCCGTTTCCTAAGCGTCACATGCAACCTATCTTAAAGATCTTGTTGGATCTTTTAATGCTAAGGCGGCGTTGACGATTGGGGACTTGTGTCCTTCGACGTTTCCCGAAGTGGCAATCCACGCGTCAGCTCCTTATTGGACTTGATATTCGTGCGGGAATTAAGCATAATGGCGTTAATTTTTATGCCATTAATTATAAGCCTTATGGCTTGCCTATAAATAGGCCTCACCACCTTAACAGTCTATTATTTAGACTGTTTCCTTTTGAGAGCATGCGCTCTGAGGGTCTTCGTCTAGATTTATCTGTCTTCCCTTCAAGGGGATGTTTTCTAATGAACAGCAAGAACTCAAAATTTTCATGCTTTTCCTCAATCTTCTCTGAAGATTATCACTGTCAAGTGATTTCAAGATCAAAAATCATCGCTTTTAGTGCTTTTTATGGCTGCGCCTTGATGCATAAAGTTCAACTTCGAGAGAATTCTTCTCCAGATAGGAACCAATTGTCGCCATGAAATACTCAGTCCTTCTGAGTTTTTGTCTTCCTGTCCATTGAAGAAACTCGATCTCTTGATCTCTTCTTGAAGTCTAATTGATGCGCCCATGTTCAGAAGTTGTGTCTTTCAGGCTTCTTGATGAAGCGCGAGCTGACTGACTTAAACTCTAAGTCACAAATCCTTTGAATGCGGTATGATAAACTCTGTGCTTGGATCTTGAAACACGAGCTTTGTATATGTAGCTCGCGTTTGAAATTCTTGACTTAGAGAATTATATCTCTTTTGAGACCTCTGGACTTGGATGTGGCAACCCCTGTATCTCAAACGCAGGTATGGCGAACTCTGTGTCTGCTTTACGTCGCGTCTTATATCTTGGACGCAGGTCTAACACCAGACTGCGTTCAGATCTGCACTAGTCAACTCCACGTCTGAAGTTCACAACTTCAATCGCGTCTGCCTTCAGCTTTTTTTGTTCCTGCCTTAACAGAATTTTAATTTTAATTTTTTTATTTTCTGCTTCTTGCAGGTTCTGGCAGCTTCAGTCAGTCTTCTGCATTTTATCTGAGCTCTTAGGAGAATATTTCGACCAGCTAGCTTGTTTGAGCTCTTGAGATATCTGTCAAGGCCTCATTGGACATGACGCACCATCACTGCCCCGGGTTTATCATGGTCACAGTGGGTATGGGGTGGTATGGTCCTCTTGCAGATCACGGGAAAGAGGACATCACCTGTAAGGTCTCGGATCCTCCCTTCACCAATCTTACCCCCAGAAGTGACATCGACGAAAAACTCATGCTCATTAGATGACTTTCTGGTGGTGGAGATGTTCATCAACGAAGGATTATGGGCCACACCAGTTGGTCGGGTGGAATCAGAATGTTCTTCTACATTTCAACCTCGAGAAACGCCATTGTTCTCTGTGAATGGTGAGCTTCTTTAATGTTTACGTCATGCATAATGATGTGACCAACATCCGATCATTTCAACACTGATTAACTGTAACATGATTCAGTGGGAGAAAAGAAGAACCTTCTTCGACGCTCTTCCAAACATCTTGTATTTGGAGTGGTGTAGATATCTTGAGGAGTGAGTGCAACCTTTCACTGAGAGAGAGGGACTTCTTTGTATTCCTTTATTGTAACACTCAATCTTATTTATATAAGAGAGCGTCTTGTATCACTTTCATATGTATTGACACTTAAAAAAGACAAGATTCTTATTTGTCCAAACAATGTCTAAACTTGTTGACATTTATAAAAGACAAGTGACAGACGAGCTGAAGACCAGTTTTCACCCATCTCCGAGGGACAGGGAAGCAATTTGGACTCCACTGATCCAGCAAGCAGACAGTGAACCCGGATTGTTTCTGAACAGACCTCAGCAGGTCTAAGATTCTAGCACTTAGCATCACATGAACCCAAAGGGACAGCCTCGCCTGAGAGGCTAAAATCATCCAACTTCGCCTTAAAGCCATTCAAAGCTCCGCTAGGAAGCTAACTTATAGCTTCGCCTAAACTGCCAAAGCGTAACTTCACCAGAGGAAGTCAGCTTCGCCCTGAAGCCATTCACAACTATGCAGAAAGGGTATATGGTAGATTCGCCACAGACGACATCTAGCTCCGCCGAAGAGCTTTCTTCGGACTTCGCCAGATACTGCCTCCAGCTCCGTTGTAAGTTCAAAGCGGGCATCGCCGCTGCTAGTCTGTTATGGTTAACCTTTGACAAATCAAATCTCCGGATGAGATCGGATCAATATCAAATCCAATCAAGATCAAATCTGAGATCAAATTTGGCAGTTGATTGCCACAATCTTTTGACTCTCTTAAAACAAGTAAGAGGATCAGGAGAGATCTTTCAACAATATGGAAAGAATCAAAACAGATCAAGAAGATCAACCGACCTGCCATTTTTAGCTTCGCAGAAGCTGATCCTAGCCTCGCAGCAAGGCTACTTTCCAGATTTAAACAGATTTGATTCAATCTGTTTCCATATCTTCAAGGGACGATTATACCCTTGCTCTCCTTATAAATAGCCCATCAGGGGTACAAGGAGAGAAGGGAGGCAAGGATATCTCCAGAAACAAAGCTTTTCTGAGACAACACGCACAAGAGGACTCCACAAGCAGAGGCTTCTTCACGACGCACCGTGCGCTCTTGAATTCAGAGACTTTTAGAGAATTGCTTCTCTAATCAGTGTGCTGATACCCTAATACCTTCTTTTCAAGGAATCTCCGGAACCAGGCGAGAAGGAATTCCTAACAGAAGGTGGTTTTGAGAAGTAGCAAGAGGGTTCTACTAACCTTCTGTTCTCTGATTCCCCGAACCAGGCGAGAAGGGAATCTCATCGCTCGCATCGTCAAAGGGACAAAGTGGTCGCGCGCTGACCAGACTCCTATCGGCACACTTTTCCAGAATCTCTGAGGAGATCTACTTGTAATCTTTTTAAGAATACTTGTAATTTAGCTCCTCAACCCTTTTTATTTGTAAGTTTTTCCCTTTGCAAATCAATGAAAAACAAGATGGCGACTCCGCTGGGGAGTGTATTCTCCACCGCCGAGAATCAAGTGTCGCAATGCGGCGAACAGACCTTCGGGTCTAACTCTGAAATCAGAAAAGCCGGTGCAGCCAGAGCCTCTCTGGCTAAATCTTCAAGGAAAGTCTCTGCGGAGACAGAAAAGGTTCTCTGTGAACCTGCTGCGGTCCTCTGGCGCAACAAGGAAGCACGCCCGCAGCCCAAGTCCTGCACTCTCGAGAACTTGATTGTCCAGTTCGATCAAGGAAGATTTGAAGAAGTCCTCTCTGGGGGTGGCCTAATGCTTCGAGCACGGAAGCACAGAAAGGTCTCCATGGCCAAGGTTTCGAAGCAGAAACCAGAAGCAGAATTCTGCCAACACCCCTCAGCCTCGCGGGTGGCTAGTCAGGTTCCCTGCGAACCTAAGCATCCTTTGCCAAAGCAGATGTGGAGGCCTAAACAGAAGTCTCCGGCCGAAACTGCAGGCGTAGCTACGCCAAAACCGCGCCTCTCTCGCGAAGAAAAAGGCAAGATGCCTGTCTGCTCCAATCATAAAGTCAAGACGGCAATCATACCGTCGCCCAATTCGAAAGCAGCAATGCCTTGTGCCAGCCTCGTTTTCACAAGCGAAGCTACTATACTACAGCATACTCACTGGGTCCACGGCCGTAAGGCTAGGGCCAAAATATTACCTAAGGCTAATCCCCTTCGCAGCGACATAGCGGATAAAACACCACAGTGTGCTCCACTCCCCAGTTCGTCAAGCGCTAAGCTCGCATCTGTTGGCGGAGCCAGAACTAAAGCACTATGCAGTGCTAATCCCTTCTACAGGGATAAGAGAACGGCACGTCATCCTATTTACAGTCCCAGAGGGTCTCTACGCGGGATTATTCAGGCTCCGATGGGCCTGACTTGCGGGAATTCTTGGCGAACAAGCGGAAGTTAGAGTCTTTCCGAACTGCTTTCCCCTGTTGTCAACAAAGGGGATGCCAGTTGGTGACGGTTTACTCAGCTTATTGCCGGTTACGACCAATCATCGCCACCTCTCCATACCGGTAATCAGTCTTTGATCGGCTGACTGCACATGCCCCAATAAAATATCGTAAAAGGGGCATCTCACGAGATCTACCCTCTGCATCCGTCAACATGACCAGAAGAGGATGATATTTACGCAGGGGAAGACAAACATCTGACGACACCCCCTGCAGCTCCCCAGATCCAGATTACAGCCCAGGCTTAGGCGAAGTCTTGGTGCATGAAGAGGGTGTTTTTCGAAACACCAGATCTAGGGTGGCGATACCCTATAATTATGAACAGCCTTCCTCCTCAATGGCCGTAGCCTCGCCAGAACCCAGGAAATCACCCCAGCCATCGGATAGAGAAGACGAAGATAGTGGGTACGCCTCTTCAGCGACAGTTAGCTCAGTGCGAACAGACAGAGCATCAGTCAATATGGCTGATAACGCTAATGACGACCTTCGTCGGCGCCTGGAAGCTCAGGAACAAACTTCCAAAACCCAGCAAGAGGCCCTGGATAATATTCAACAGATGCTTGCTCGACTCCTCAGCAATCGGAATGACAATGATGCCGGGAGCAATCACGATGAGGAGGAACATTTCAGCAATGAGCAGCCAAAGACGGAGAAATCCAAAGAGGGTTCTTCCTTAGACGCCGAAGTCCTCAAAGGCCTCCAGGCTCAAATCGCATCTCTAACTCAAAGGGATGAATTAAAGAAAGTAGGGGCAGTCCGTCCTTACCCATTAGAGTGGGATTCGGCGCCATATCCATCGAAGTTCAAACCACCAACGTTGCATACGTATGATGGTAAGAGTTCACCAAATCAGCACATCTACTACTTCCGGTCTCAGACTGGTAATGTTATAAGCAACGACGCCATCATGGCTACACTGTTCATTGGCACCTTAAAGGGGGTGGCATTTGACTGGTTCCGAAGTCTCCCTCCGGGCTCTATCAATTCCTGGATCGACCTGGAAACCCGGTTCCTCTCTCGTTTCTATGAGGACGATACCGAAGTAACCATGGACAAGCTCCTCTCCATGGTGCAGAAGAAGGGCGAATCCGTCCGTGACTACATTGAGCAGTTCAGAAACTTATCCTTGATGTGCCCAGCAGGGATGCCACTACCCATGCTCTTACAGACATGCAGGCACAACTTCCTGGACCAAGTAGAAGTTCGCATGGGGGCTGTCAAGGCCCACACTTGGAAAGAATTGGTCGAACAAGCTGAGATAGCTGAAAAGTCGGCTAAAAAGTTCGAACCATCCACCCCTAGAGGCAAATGGGGTATGAACAGTAAAGGACATAGCGACCTACCGCAGTCTTCTCAAGCCAAAGGGAAAGAGACTATGTCTGTGGAATTGTCCGGGACGTACAGTCGAAGGCCAAGAAGAGCGGCTTCAACAATCAGGAGCCTAAATTTCCTCCAAAACAGTACTCCTTTAAAGACGATCAGGTGGTCACGATATTCCATCTGCTCCACAAAGGGAATAAAATGAGGCTGCCAGATGCTCGGCGTCCCAATGAGATAGGGCGCACAAACGATCCCAAATACTGTCTCTATCACAGGATGATTCACCATCCCACCGACAAATGTTATGTCCTCAAAGATAGGATTCAAGTCTTGGTCGACGCCGGGGTTCTGACATTGAAGACAGAGCAGAAGAAAGTCACTGCCAATATGATGACTCTCGAATTCAGTAGTACCCAAAAGGTCACAGTTCCTGACGGGACCTATCCAGCCCCTGCGCCACGGTTGGAAGTCAAACATCCTTCAGCCATGACTCAAGATGATAAAGGTCTCGTTCCCTTGACATTGGGGACAGGGGAAGTTATGTGGATACACCCAGACCTTGTCCAAGAAGTACAACGGGGCTCAAATGAGCCCAATTCAAAGGGCAAATCTTGCAATGTCATCTCTGTCCTACCAGACGATGGCAATTTTACATCGGCTTCCCTCAGTGATTCTGAAGGAGAAAAGCATGCTTCCACAGCGCAAGTCGATGCGCCTCAACAGACGGGCACCCGATCCGGAAAATCATACTTGAGGCAGTATGAAAAGTCTACTGACGAGATACAACAGCAAACAACGTCAGTGCCAATGTCAGCACCCACTCCAATTCCAACTAAGGGAAAAGAGAGGCCTAAGGAGGTACGATTCGACCACGTGTTGAAGAAACCATCAGGCCAAGGGTTTGATACGCCCTTTCGGTTTGACATATTGGCTCAACTGGCCAATATCCCAGCTCGTATCACTATACACGAGCTCCTTCGCCTCTCAAAAGAGACAAGAGAAGCACTCAGGGATGCGCTAGCCAATTCAGAGTCCTTTCTGACATGCATGCCTGAGGTCCCTAACGACGACGTTCAGTCTCCTTGCCCAGAATGTCATCATACACAATCCAAGGTGCCTGCTATTACATTCACGGCGGAAGATATGTTTCTCAAAGACAACAAGCACGATCGACCTCTGTACTACACCGGATATATCGGTTCAACGTGCATTGAAAGAATACAAGTCGATTCGGGGTCCGCACTCAGCATCATCCCCAAAAGGCTTCTCTACTTCCTCGGCATACCGCTGTATAGGTTGTCCGCAACCACTACTACGATATACGGTTTCAATGCCGGAAGCAGTCACCCACTTGGGAAAATCCGGCTCCGTTGCAGAATCGGGAGCCTGAAGTCAGAAGTGACATGCTATGTCATTGACGCTGACACGTCATATAACCTGCTGCTAGGACGACCATGGATCCATGCCAACTGGATCGTTCCCTCTACTCTGCACCAATGCTTCAAATATGTTGAAGATGACGCGACAGTACGAACTGTCTTTGCTGAGAAGCAACCATTCAAAGGGGTGGAGAATTACTTCACCGACGCTCTCCTATATCAAGAGGCCGGTGAAACACCTGAAGAACCATTGCCAGACGATGACGAAAGTGGCAATGAGGCGGATTCAGAATCCGAAGCAGGCATGCCAGCTATTCTGATTGGTGAACCAATTATAGCATGTCTCAACAATCCCCAATGTAATACTCCTTCAGAGGATGAAGGTAATGGGTAATTAATGATAATATTTCTTTTGATTATCCTGCGAGTGATGGGTCGGTTAGATCCATTGCAGATGGCTCTCTGCACATGCCCTTACATAAACCGAGTGTAGCCAGCACACCCATGGAATCCGCAGAAGGAGCCGTCTTGGTGATCCCGCCATCCAAAGAAGGTCAGTTACCGATAATTTTCGGTAGAACCCAACCACAGGGACCCATGGCTGCAGATTCAAGTTCAGATTCGGACACTCCACAGTTCTTCCATTACGCGTGGCCGGCGCGCCATATTATGAAGAAAATGGGATACGACCTAAAGCATGGAGAAGGCCTGAATTTTGGAAAAGGAAGGCGCGGTTTGATGCGGAACTTTGTGTCTAAAGGGAAGCCTGCAAATTACTATGATAGTACACGCAGGGGGTTGGGATATGTTATACCCACATCGTCAGCAACGGTTCAATTCAAAGACGATGAACCAATTCCATCACATTCAGCCTCCTCCTCCGAGTGGGACTCAGACGTCAGTGTGGGAATGATGTTCGAAAACCTCACTGTTAATATGACTTCAAGCAGTCAAATGGACCCTGCAGAAGCTGTTGATGAGGAACCATGGGCCCAGCATTTGGACCTCCAGTGGGAAAAGCGATTCGAGCTGCACGAACCACCTACCGAAGATAAGGTGACGCAGGTCAACTTGGGTAGCCAAGATTATCCCAAACCCATCTTTATAAGTGAAAGCCTATCACTTACAGAAAAGGAAGAATTGATAATACTCGTAAAGGAGTATATAGACGTCTTCGCATAGAGCTACGAAGACATGCCCGGACTTGATCCACAAGTAGCCGTGCACCGTCTAAATATCAAACCTGACGTCAAGCCAATCAAGCAGCAACAACGTCGGTTTTGCCCGAACATCATGGAAGCTGTTGAAGCCGAAGTTCACAAGCTCATAGCATGTGGCTTCATCCGGGAGGAACAACATCCAGATTGGGTAGCCAACATCGTCCCCGTCCTCAAGAAGAACGGGAAGATACGGATCTGCATCGACTACCGTGATCTCAATACGGCCTGTCCCAAAGACGAATTCCGCTACCCATCACTGATGTCATGATCGACAACACATGCGGATTCGAAAGGATGTCTTTCATGGACGGCTTTTCAGGGTACAACCAGATTAAGATGTATCCCGACGACGAGAAGCATACTTCGTTCCGAACACCATTGGGGGTATACTGCTACACTGTAATGCCCTTCGGACTAAAGAACGCCGGAGCAACCTACCAGCGGGCAATGAGTACGATCTTCCGCGATCATCTCTAAAAAACCGTAGAATGCTATGTCGACGACATTGCTGTCAAAAGCCGCAGCAAAGATGACCATCTTCGCGACCTGAGAACGATGTTCGACATAATGCGAGTTCATCAATTGAAAATGAATCCGACAAAATCCTTTTGGGAGTGTCAAGTAGCAAGTTCCTTGGGTGCATTGTCACATCAAAAGGGATTCATCTAGACCCAGACAAAGTCAAAGCCATTCAGAGCATGCATCCACCGAGAAATCTTAAAGAGCTTAGAGGCTTGCAAGGCAGGCTAGCTTATATCAGAAGATTCATTGCAAATCTCTCAGGCCGCTGTCAACCGTTCACCCGACTCATGAAAAAGGGTGCTTCCTTCATATGGGATCAAGCTTGCCAGGAAGCTTATGAAGACATCAAGAGGTACCTCACAAAGCCTCCAGTCTTAGTGGCCCCTACATCAGGGAAACCATTCTTGCTTTATGTAAAAGCTATGAACTACTCTCTCGGTGCCCTCCTTGCTCAAAAGGACGACAATGGTCACGAGCAGGCCATTTATTATCTGAGCAGGACTCTGATAGGAGCGGAATCTCGCTATAATCCTATCGAGAAGGAGTGCTTAGCTCTTGTCTTTGCCGTTCAGAAGACACGACATTATTTGGTCGGCCAAACCATACATGTCATCTCCAGAGTGAACCCATTGCGTCTCCTTATAACAAAGCCAGGATCACTGAATTCAAGATTGGCTAAATGGGCACTTCTTTTGTCTCAATACGACATGATCTTTACCCCTCAGAAGGCGGTTAAAGGTCAGGCCCTGGCAGAGTTCTTGGCTGCTCATCCAGCTCCGAAACATTCAAAACTTCACGAGGATATTCCAGATGAAGTCTTTGAGTCCAATGTAACGTCAGAGGATGAAGTGTGGCAGATGTTCTTCGATGGAGCATCGCGAATGGGCCCTAAAGGCAAGATTATTGCCGGGGTGGGGGTTGTGTTTATCTCCCCACAGAATCATGTCCTTCCCAGAGCATTTTCTCTGACGGAATCATGCTCCAACAATGTAGCAGAATATAATGCCCTGCTCATTGGTCTTCAGCTTGCCCATGGAATGGGGGTACGCTACCTCGAAGCTTACGGCGATTCAAAATTGATCATCAATCAGGTTAAAGGCAAATACGAAGTTCGCCACGAGGACTTGGTGCCTTATTATCACACGGCCATTGAATTGGCTGACCTATTTAATGGTTTCTACATCGGGCACGTGTCTCGATCCCAGAATACCAAGGCGGACGCTCTTGCTGCATTAGCAACAACAGTAGCCTTGCCAGCCGACACCGAGTATCACCTCACAGTCGCAACTCGACATCTTGTATGCTCCAAGCACATGCTAAGAACTCGACAAGTCTATAATGTCTCCACAGATCTTGAGCCAAGAGACTGGCGATTTCCTCTCATTGACTATGCTTTGCACGGTCTGCTTCCAGACGATCCTAAAGAAGCGGCATCTATCAGACGAAGGTCTCTCCGTTTCTACTACGATCCAACTTTGAAGACACTTTATCGTCGTTCATATAACGGTGTTCTCCTCCGTTGCCTTTCTCATTCAGAGGCACAGGAAGCGCTCAAAGAAGCGCACGACGGCATTTGTGGAGCTCATCAGCCAGGTTCGAAACTTAAAGACAGGTTGCGTAGACTTAGATATTATTGGCCAACTATGATAGCCGAGCCATCCAATATGCACGAAGGTGCAAAGCATGCCAGATCCATGCAGACTTCATACACCAGCCTTCGGAGTTGCTCCACCCGACTGTTGCTTCATGGCCATTTGAAGCATGGGGAATAGATGTCGTAGGACCAATCAACCCCTCTTCGACAAAAGGTCACTGGTTCATCCTCGCAATAACCGATTACTTTTCAAAATGGGCGGAAGCTATACCATTAGCTGAAGTCAAAACCTCTAATGTGGTTAACTTCATCAAACACCATGTCATCCATCGATTCGGTGTCCCTAGGCGGATCATCCACGACAACGGTCCCCAATTCATAAGCCAAGCGTTCTATCGGTTCTGCGATAAATACCGAATTCAGAATGTGGCTTTAACTGCCTATAATCCTGCCACCAATGGCTTGGCGGAAGCATTCAACAAAACGATCATCAAGCTACTCAAGAAGTTTGTCTCCTCGAACAACCGAGATTGGGACGAAAAGCTCGGTGAATGTCTCTGGGCCTATCGAACCACGGTTCGGACACCGACAAGCAATACGCCTTTTTCCCTGGTATATGGGTGCGAAGCAGTCATCCAATTGGAAATCCAGATGCCGTCATTGCGAGTAGCTCTGACCACTAAAATCACATCAGAAGACAATGATCGGTTACGTCTTCAAGAGCTCGAAGCCCTAGATGAGAAGCGACTTCAAGCCCAGCAACATATTGAGTTATATCAAGCTCGAATCTCAAAAGCCTTCAATAAGAAGGTCAGACAGAGAGTCTTCCAGAAAGGAGACCTGGTTTTAGCCGTCAGACGACCGATGATTATGACGCACAAGACCAAAGGCAAATTTCAGCCTAAATGGGAAGGACCGTTCATAATAGAAACAGTCTATTCAAACGGAGCATACCACCTTATGACTTCAGATGGCGACCTACTCATGATGCCGATCAATGGCAAGTTCTTAAAGAAGTATTATCCTTAATCAAGGATCCTTCTCATGATCAAGTTAACACTTCACCTCTGATCAAGATCTTCGTATCCAAAGTACACACAAAGAGAGCCTTTCTCTTCCTCCAAGCGAGATAATACAACCGTAAACCAGTAGGAACCTGGTCGTGCATTGGTTGTCCCGAAGGAGAATCGAGATTATGCATATATTAATCAGATAATCCGACATCATTAACGATTAAGGATAGAGGAAAATGTTGGCCTGTAAGCCCAACATAAGTCCTCGACAACTCATCATGCTGAGGGGAATAGCATGGCTAGCCCAACCCAAACGGTAGTTGGTAAAGGCATATTAAACCCGTTGACAGCTGGGGATTTGCTAAAAATCCTAAGGGACCAGTTCCCATTTGATTCCCTCTCCAAAATTACTTACCAATTCTCATCCATAGAATGGTAAGACCACGTATGCATTCCGCTGTTACGTTAACATTAAACCTATGACAGCAATTCCCTCGTTTCTCCCTGTGAGAACGAGACCTCCAAAACCACTTACCAATTCTCATCCATAGAATGGTAAGACCACGTATGCATCCCACTGTTACGTTAACATTAAACCTATGATAGCAATTCCCTCGTTTCTCCCTGTGAGAACGAGACCTCCAAAATCACTTACCAATTCTCATCCATAGAATGGTAAGACCACATATATATTTCGTTGTTACGTTAACATTAAACCTATGACAGTGATTCTCTCGTTTCTCCTTGTGAAAGCGAGACCTTTTTCCAAATTTCATTCTAACTTTGAGCTTGTTGACATTTACAAAAGACAAGTCTCAACCCCGAGCCCTGTTGACATTTACAAAAGACAGGTCTCGATACTTGTTGACATTTACAAGTATCACCATCTTTGAGCTTGGTGGCGTCTCAAATCGGTTATGTCATTGCGACCTCTGAACCAGCGGACAGCCGAGTCTCAATTTTGAGCTTGTTGACATTTACAAAAGACAAGTCTCACCCCGAGCCCTGTTGACATTTACAAAAGACAGGTCTCGATACTTGTTGACATTTACAAAAGACAAGTATCACCACCTTTGAGCTTGGTGGCGTCTCAAATCGGTTATGCCATTGCGACCTCTGAACCAGCAGACAGCCGAGTCTCAATTTTGAGCTTGTTGACATTTACAAAAGACAACTCTCAATCCCGAGCCCTATTGACATTTACAAAAGACAGGTCTCGATACTTGTTGACATTTACAAAAGACAAGTATCACCACCTTTGAGCTTGGTGGCGTCTCAAATCAGTTATGTCATTGCGACCTCTAAACCAGCGGACAGCCGATTCTCAATTTTGAGCTTGTTGACATTTACAAAAGACAAGTCTCAACCCCGAGCCATGTTGACATTTACAAAAGACAGGTCTCGATACTTGTTGACATTTACAAAAGACAAGTATCACCACCTTTGAGCTTGGTGGCGTCTCAAATCGGTTATGTCATTGCGACCTCTGAACCAGCGGACAGCCGAGTCTCAATTTTGAGCTTGTTGACATTCACAAAAGACATGTCTCAACCCCGAGCCCTGTTGACATTTACAAAAGACAGGTCTCGATACTTGTTGACATTTACAAAAGATAAGTATCACCACCTTTGAGCTTGGTGGCGTCTCAAATCGGTTATGTCATTGCGACCTCTGAACCAGCAGACAGCTAGGTCTCAACCATACTTGCTGACATTTACAAAAGGCAAGTATTACCCCTTTAGTCCTGTGAGGGCTAATCTTGAGATTGGTGACTTCTCAATCGGTTATGTCATCCGACCTCTGAACCGGTAGATGGCCAAGTCTCATTATCCAATCCAACAAGGATTATGTTCTCGAGTGGCTACAATACAACTTGGAAAGGACAATTCAGCAAATGAAACGAGTTGGAGACTCGATAGGGAGTCAAAACAAAAGAAAGAATTTTCATTGATTCCAAAAGGATGAGATACATGAAGGCACATATACAACGACCTACAGGCGTACATTGTAAGATCTGATCCGCTCTCCAAGGGAAGCCAGCCTCGTCCTCCTATCATCAGCAGCCTGGGCAAGCGCCTGCGACTTCAGCTCAGCCTCATTGAAATCCATTGCCTGGGCCAAACGAGCTTCGACCTCCGCCAAAGTTGCCCTCTGCGACAATCCCTGCTGCGAGAGTTCGTCACTTTGAGCCTTGAGCTGCTCAAGCCGCGCAGCTTCTTCAAGACGCACCGGTTCAGCCTTGGACAAGAGAAGGTTTCCCTTCCTAATCATCTCCTTGGCCTTCGCAATCCTATCTTCAGCATCAAGAAGAGCACTGGTGGAGGCATTGATGGCATTTTTAACCTCTACTTGCCTTGTTTCCAAGGATTTCAAATCAGAGGAAATAGCCTCAGCGGCTTCTTGAGCGGCAAGACGGGCCCCATGCTTTTGAGCGACAAGGCGCGCAAACCGCTCATCAACCAAAGACTCCAAGTCTGAGCGGCTGAGACGGCGCCATTCCTCTACGTCCCTCTCGAATTGATCTACCAGGAGCTCCAAGGCAGCGGCCTGGTGGTACCCTTCAAGGTCCCGAATACTTTCAATATTGCGAAAAAGGACCACCTTTAAAGTTGAGAACGATATAGTCGAACCTTTCAAGACCAGGTTAATGCTTCGCCCTAGGCCTTTGTAAAAACTATCGACTATGTCGCCTATAAAATCGTTTTCAACCTCGGCCACCTCTGGTAGACGGGCAACTTCAGAAAAGTCCACCAGCCCGGTCGATACCACCGTGGAAGGAGCAACAGGAACACTAACAGCAGTAAGACAGGCCGTTGGTGATCTCAGCGGAGTCTTCATGAAAATCAGTACACTAGCCACCGCGGAGGTAGGACTAGTGACCATCTCCTGAACAGCAGGTTCAACCACCAGGGTTGGAGAAGTAGGGCTGGTAATCACCCTCAGCTCCGCACTTGGCAAAACTGTCGGCACCTCACTCGTTGATATAGTTGGGAGTGAAGACACCTCCGAGACTGTCGTCCCTTCAACCTCTGGTCTTTCAACCGCCTTGGGCCGATAAGAGGGCAGGTCGCCATATAGCTCATCCAACACAGCAGCATCCGCCGCGGTCGAAGTGCTCATATCACCCCTGGACTCCCCAGGAAGACCAGCCGATTCCCTTGAAGCTAATGCACCTTAAGGCGGAACACCTGCAACAAAATTGTGTTTAGGCAAGACACAATAAATAGTAAAAGCCAAAAGGTCGGAACAATACCAAAAGACGACGTCGCCTCAAACATCTCGGCAGCCGCATCAATCTCCATGGGCTCTATCAGAAAATTCTTTGCAGAGTCAACACGAATGGTCGGCCCACTTTCGCTTGCCGAGTCTCCCGTGGACCATCCAATAGAGCTGGACGCTATAGGACTTCCTTTCAAAGTCCCAGCGCCCGAGGGACCAATGTCGGCCGCATCACCTCCGGACTCCTCCTGGCGGGCAAAAGAACCAGCCTCAGTTCCATAAGTAAACAGGGATCATAATGTTTCCCTTGCTCTCCAGCGGCCTCAACTCCTGTATCAAGAAGCAAATAATGAGCTATCCGGAACACATAAAAGATATATTACAAAGACGAACCTGATCTTACCTAAGTTCGGAGCAACTTCGCCAGTAGTCGGTTCAGCAATCGACGGTTCAACTACTGAGGGGACAAGAGGAGGAACCGCCATAGATGGTTCGCCCTCTACAACAACCGTAGGAGCTCGACGACAGGGTTTCTTCACCAACTGTTTCCTACGCGACCCACCTGTCCGTTTGCGCTTTAGAGGGACATCAGAACCTTCCTCCTCCACTTCTTCTACGTGTCTTGGGGGAATTGTCCCCATCACGCCGGAACCAGCTGCAAGAGTCTCGGCACCAGCCTCTGCTTCGAAGCGAGGACTTTCCGCATCCGAGGCTTCGCTGTCATCCACAGCAACGAATTCCTCCATGCCTGGGACGCGAACCCTCCTACCTTCCTTTCTCTCAGAGACTTCCGCTTTAGCCGCTGAGAAATTAACTTCACACCAGAGCTGTTAGCCTTGAATCCAAGGGGTGTGGAGTTGGAAGTTGCGTACCACTGGCAGAAGCACAGGGTCATTAGAAGATTGGGAGTCCTCAACGGCGTACGCAGCCGCGCCCCAGTACAACCCGCAATGAAGATTGCCAAGCACGGGCCCCATCAATAAGGCTCCCCATGAAAGCCAGATTGAGATTCGGGTTGCCCACGTACAGTTGGTCATATCCAAACTGTCGAGCAAACCGACTTGGGACATAAGGCTCCAAGTAGCAGCTATCCCCGCTCTGGTATAATAGATGTGAAGGCCGGATACTGACCAGCCACTCAAAAACTCCCCGGCTCAGGGACGAATGCCCCTCCCCCGCATCTTTGAACTCTTCCCCATAGCCTGCACCCCGAATACGGGGAAAACAGCGGAAGAGACTATAGACGTCATAGCGACGTACTAATTTACGGGCCTCAGCCACGTAAGTCTTCTGCCATGAGCATCCTTCGAATCGGCGGAGGAGCGCCATTCGAACATCTTGCGGGGGGTCCTCTCCAGCTTCAATTAAAGAAGGATAATGCAGGGCGAACCACGCCATTAAGTAAGTATACGGCAGACCTATTCTGGGGTTAAGTCCGTCGCGGGGCGAAATGGTCCCCTTTCCACGCTTCGTCGTTGGTGGCCTGCAAAAAGCCTCCGTCAATGCACGAAGGCCTCTCTGGATACAGCACACCATGGCCGAAAGAAGTCCCAGAGGACGACCATGAACCAAACGAACAGCGGGCAGCAAAACATTCGGATGAACGATGTCACCCGAAGAAGATGGCACCACGCACCTCTTCAGCCAGACTGTTAAGAAACCAGCCAGAAGTGCCTCCCGGGACATCGGCCTGTGAGCCTGATGATGGAAGCTTCAAAGGACATCACCCTGCTCATAAGGACCATCGTCTTCCTTCACAACTAGATCCCCTTGGAAGTGCTTTTGCATCCGGTCAAAGATGTCTTCATCAGCAACTCCACAGTGAGCCGCTTCAGGAGTGTTCTCCATATCTGGGAACAAATAATCTCCCCAGCTCTTCAAGCTACAGGAGGTTCCCTTACTGCCTCCATGCATACTGGAGCAAATGTACAGGTGGCACATTAACTCCCTGTAGGTCTCGAACAAGGCAGGCTCCTGCTTCTCTAGAAGAGCCAATTCCGCCTCGCACGGGAAGTATTCTTCATATAGGAGAGACCCAAAAGGCAGAGCAGAGACTTCCCACATCTCATGTAAGGCCATACCCAATTCACCAACAGGGGTGAAGAAAGTCCCCGAAGCTGGGCAATACAATTCAAAAATGGCGTAGAAGCACGCCACGTTCATCTCAATACCATAGCAGGTCGCCCTGACGGCCTCATAGAGGTTTATCCTCTCCAGATCCTCCTCGAAATGAGCGAGGATGTATACAGTTAAATCCCTCCACCATGCCTTCGGAGGGTGAATCCAGCCTGGAGTCCTAAAGTCAGTAGCTGGATAGTTCCCATTGACCTTACAGAATTGGTTGCTAAAGGTCAGCGCCACAGCAGGATTCTCTCCCACTGGGATCTCTCGCGACACATTCCCAGGATGTAGACCCATTATGCAATGAGGAGGCCCCGCTCTTGCATAACCAGGAGATTGAAGCATCAATTTTCCAATGTGGACAGAGTCAGTGCTCCGGCTCACGTCCCACGACATCTCCGAGCCTGTGTCACACTCTGGAAGGAAGACAAAGAAAAATGTCGCTTGTTGGATGGAAGGTAAAACTTCTCACCATCCAACTGGAAAATCCACTGCCCTTCCCCTTCCAGTAGTTGGTGATCAGGGTCTGGTGCGGCATCCCCAAACATGAAGTCAGGCTTCCTGTAAGTTCGACGGTCGATATCTTCAAGGGGAGCCGTAGTCAAAATACTCCTCGTGGTGCATTGATCACCACCATGAATAAGCGTATCTCGGACGACAGAACTCCGCTCACTAAACAGAGAAGTCTGCCCTTGAAATTGCAGGTTGATATTACCGTCTGATCCCCTGGTCATCCCGAATAGGTTTTTAAAGGACCAGGAGTGTAGTGCACTGCAGAAGCAAAGAAGAATCATGATTAGCTCATCAGCCAAGCGAATACAAAGACACAAGTTTCACCAAGGCATAGCCTCGCCCTCTGAATGAAGCTAACAAGGTGACAGCTTCGCCAAAGCTTAGCTTCGCAGTTACAGTCAAGTCCGCATTTCGCTGAAAATGTCCAAGTGTTAGATTCGCTTCGAAAAGCTTAAGCAGAAGGCGGTACAGCCCCAAGGACTAACTTCATCAAAAGGGCATTATGGTCATTAATCCTTTACGGCCACGATTGAAGGGACAGATCCGTATCCTGTTGTTCAACAGGACGAAAACAGCCCAAGTGATAGCTTCGCACGGAAGCTTAAAGAAGAACTGTTCAGTTCTTAGATCCCCGTCCGAGAAAATAAGGGAAATTCGGGGAAATGGATTCCCTAACAGATACAGATCATGCTCGATCGTTCTAGATTCATCTAAAGATAACCAAATATCGGCTCTAATCAAAAGGGAAAGTCCCTTACCGGCAATTGGTCGTTCGATGATCGGAGGAGGAGAAGGACCCTCCGCTGCAGAAGTTGCCACTTCTTTCCCCGCTCGTCTTTTGGGCGCCATTGAAGAGCTGTGGAAGCTTTCAAACTTTTTAAATGGAGAGGAAAAAAGGAAGAAGAAGAGTCGAAGGTCTCTAAAAAATTTCAAGTAAAGAGAACTGCTCTCTCTCAGCCCGATCGGGCTTTTACAGGCCAATCAGCGCCTGAAACGATGCCTTGTAAACAGTGCAGGCTGTCGTTTCAAATTAATTCAAAACGCCGCCTAAAGCGCCTTCCCGAGAAGCGCTGCTTCAGCCACTAAGGGCTAACTTCGCCACAAATCAAAGTGCGGACTTCGCACAAGTTCATCCAAAACTTCGCCAAAAGGGTTGCCTTAGCCCGTTAAAGGCACAGTTCGCCGACATGCCAGTTTCGCGTGAAGCTCATTCAAAAAGGACTCTGTCCTTAACTCCGCACGAAGTTTAGCCCCGTTCTCAATGAAGGCAGGCAAAAATCAAATGAGCAAGAAAATGAACTTTCATTGATTTAAAAGTAAAGGTACATTGATATTACATCAAGGTTGTGTTTCATACAACAGATTCAGTTGCTCAGCAGGATCATTTGCGCAAAAGGTATACAAGTGGTTTTATCTGCTTCCAAGCCAGACCAACTGGACACGAAAGGTCTTCCTCCTGCACAAGGCCATAATCCTTCACATAAGGACAGATGGTGCCACCAGGATAGATGGTGCCACCAGGACAAGGTCAGTGATCTCACAGGTGACGTCCGCTTTCCCGAAGTGGATCATCTCAGACAAGCGACCACCAGCCTTGCCTCAAAAGGGATCATCTCGGATAAGCGATTGCCAACAGCCTTTGGGACACGCATCAGCTGCCCCAGTTTGTTCCTCCTGCTTAAAAGTAAAGATTCAACCGGGGAAGCATAAGGCAACTTTTCGGCCTCTTTCATCAAGTCACAAAGTTGGCGAACATAGCTCACTGCAATGCAAATCAGAACAGATTAGCAGTTACACACGGGAGAAGCTACAAAAACACTAAGTCAGATTCTTTGGGGCGAAGCAATCCGATTTCAGTCAAAACAGAGGATAAGCCTCGCTTGCACAACAGTGATAGGCTAGCTCAGCAAATGCCAAGTCCTAGCCTCGCCTATATGGCTAAGCCAGACCGATCCTGTGGAACACAGTCTTAGCCCCACTTATATGGCAAGACTGGCTCAACTTTGAAGAAACTAAGTCCCAAGTTCTACCTGTGTAGCGGACTTAACATGCAGTGATCTTTCTCTGATCAAGTCAAGATGATAGCTTCGCTGGGAAGCTATGCTGAAATCCTTAACATGCAACCAGCCAATTGCAAAATGAGGAACAAGAGAAACTAATCCCTGAAGCAGCTGTTAAAGCTAAATTAAGGGAGATGAATTCCTTAAAGTTGGTGAAGTCGTTGAATGATCAAGACTTACCGGTCCTTGGCCGGATAATAACCAGAGTAGGCATCCCCACTAATTAAGAGATCTGAGTATCTCTCTCAACCAGAGAAGAGAAGAAGAGCAGACCACTTCTCTTCAGAGGACCTCAAGTGTCCTATTTATAGGCCTCATGGCCTGAGCACTGCCGCCTCAAGCGTGGAAGCACGAGCGCATTCAAGGCATTTACTGCGCCTTGAGAAAAGGGACGGTTTCCCCTTGGAATCATGCAAAGGAAGAAAAGTCTCCCTCATAAAAGGCACTCATGGCGCCTTGAAGAAAGGGAATATCCTCCCTCGGAAACGCGCGAGGAAAGAATATCTCCCTCGATCAGTGCGAGAGAAGAAGTAATCCTTCTCGTAACCGGCCCACGGCAGTTGGCCTCGGAAAAGCGACAGATGTTCCAGAGCGAACCTACCTAGCCGCGAAACTACCCAGACGCGAGTCTACATGATTCCTCAGCGAATCTACATCCCAAAGTAGGATCCAAAGCGAAGCTGAACTCAACCATCATGACGACGTTCATACTCCACACACCACCAATCAAAGCAGTTCAAAGTATTTCAAAGTCTGAGCCATTGCAGACTTTCAAAAACTTTGAAGGGGCTCTTGTTGACACTTAAAAAAGACAAGATTCTTATTGGTCCGAACAATGTCTAAACTTGTTGACATTTACAAAAGACAAGTGATAGACGAGCTGAAGACCAGTTTTCACCCTTCTCTGAGGGACAGGGAAGCAACTTGGACTCCACTGATCCAGCAAGCAGACAGTGAACCCAGATTATTTCTGAACAGACCTCAGCAGGTTTAAGATGCTAGCACTTAGCATCACATGAACCCAAAGGGATAGCCTCGCCTGAGAGGCTAAAATCATCCAACTTCGCCTTAAAGCCATTCAAAGCTCCGCCAGGAAGCTAACTTATAGCTTCACCTAAACTGCCAAAGCGTAACTTCGCCAGAGGAAGTCAGCTTCGCCCTGAAGCCATTCACAACTGTGCAGAAAGGGTATATGGTAGTTTCGCCACAGACGACATCTAGCTCCGCCGAAGAGCTTTCTTCGGACTTCGCCAGATACTGCCTCCAGCTCCGCTGTGAGTTCAAAGCGGGCATTGCCGCTGCTGGTCTGTTATGGTCAACCTTTGACCAATCAAATCTCCGGATGAGATCGGATCAATATCAAATCCAATCAAGATCAAATCTGAGATCAAATTTGGCAGTTGATTCCACAATCTTTTGACTCTCTTAAAACGAGTAAGAGGATCAGGAGAGATCTTTCAACAATATGGAAAGAATCAAAACAGATCAAGAAGATCAACCGACCTGCCATTTTTAGCTTCGCAGAAGCTGATCCTAGCCTCGCAGCAAGGCTACTTTCCAGATTTAAACAGATTTGATTCAATCTGTTTCCATATCTTTAAGGGACGATTATACCCTTACTCTCCTTATAAATAGCCCATCAGGGGTATAAGGAGAGAAGGGAGGCAAGGATATCTCCAGAAACAAAGCTTTTCTGAGACAACACGCACAAGAGGACTCCACAAGCAGAGGCTTCTTCACGACGCACCGTGCGCTCTTGAATTCAGAGACTTTTAGAGAATTGCTTCTCTAATCAGGGTGCTGATACCCTAATACCTTCTTTTCAAGGAATCTCCGGAACCAAGCGAGAAGGAATTCCTAACAGAAGGCGGTTTTGAGAAGTAGCAAGAGGGTTCTACCAACTTCTGTTCTCTGATTCCCCGAACCAGGCGAGAAGGGAATCTCATCGCTCGCATCGTCAAAGGGACAAAGTGGTCGCGCGCTGACCAGACTCCTATCGGCACACTTTTCCAGAATCTCTGAGGAGATCTACTTGTAATCTTTTTAAGAATACTTATAATTTAGCTCCTCAACCTTTTTTATTTGTAAGTTTTCCCCTTTCCAAATCAATGGAAAACAATATGCTTAATAAAAGTGACACTTTTTCTTGTCTTCTTGTATGTCTTGAATTTCTTTTTTTTGAAAATCAGACACAAAGAAGTAGGGACTCTTGACTTACTAGAAATGTGATAATTAACTTAACAAGTCAAGTTGGGAAAATTCCATTTCAGGAAATCAAGATTACTGTCAGAGGTGTGATATTAACTTGACAGGAATGTGGGTCAGAGGAATGATATTAACTTGACTCAACGGGAATTTCAGTTTTATTTAGGAAGACTGAAAACATCACTGTCATATGTGTAATATTAAACTTGGCAGTGAAGGTAATGCTAGAGGTGTAATTTTGAATTTGGAATTGGTCATCTCGACTTCGATAGGGAAGTTCGAGGGAAAGTCATTGTCATAGGTGTATTGTTGAACATAGCAATAAACTGGACGCTAGAGGTGTGATGTTAAACTTAACATCGCTCATCTCAGCTTTGATATAGAAGCCTGAAGAAAAGTGACTGTCAGAGGTTTAGTATTGAACTTGGCAGCAACTTAATCACTGTTAGAGGTATAGTGTTAAACTTAACAGTAATTTGTCAGAGGTGTAATATTAACTTAACAGAATTAGTTTGCGATATGAGCAATTTTGAGGATTTGTCATTCTATTGATGAGAATTGACAAGTGAAGTTTGAAATATTAGAGGTGTAATGTTAACTTGACAAGAATTGGTGACTTGTGACTCCATGTGGAGGAGAGACAAGTGAAGTTTGTACTCGCTGGGGAGTATTGAAAATTTTCATTGTTAGAGGTATAGTTTAAACTTAACAATGATTGAATCTGTGGACCTACCACTCCATGGAAGGGAATTGGTAGTGGACTTTGTTGGAAATAAAATGAATTGTCAGAAGTGTAATATCAACGTGACAATCATTGATTTCCTAGTGACATGGGAAATTTGCCGTTAGAGATGTAGTATTAACATAACAGTGATGATTTCTAATGAGTTTTGTTGTCAGAAGTTTATTATTAACTTGACTGAATCCACTGGGGATTGAAAAATATGGTTTGTCAGAGGTTTAATATTAACTTGACAAGGATTTAAAGACTTGTGACTCCATGTAGAAGAGAGACAAGTGAAGTTTGCACTCATTGGGGAGTATTGAAATTTTTCATTGTTAGAGATATAGTGTTAACATAGCAATAATTGTATTTGTGGACCTATCCTTCTATAGAAGAGAATTAGTAGGGGATTTTAGGTGGAGATAAAATAAACTGTCAGAGGTTTAATATTAACATGACAATTGTTGATTTTCTGAGACATGAAAAATTTACCATTAGAGGGGTAGTATTAAACTTAACAGCGATGATTTCTAATGAGTTTTGTTGTCAGAGGTTTATTATTAACTTGACTGAATCCACTAGGGATTGAAAATTTTGGTTTGTCAGAGGTTTAATATTAACTTGACAAATCCCAGTTCATTTCATTAGGAAGATGAACACAGGTATTTTTGTGGCCCTACCATTCTGCAGGTGAGAATTGGTAAGAGATTTTGGAGGAGAGGATGGGACCAAGTCCATTAGGATTTTTAGCAAACCCTCAGCTATTAACGGATTTAGTGTACCTTTACCAACTACCATTTGAGTTGGGCTAGCCATGTTATTCCCCTCAGCATGATGAGTTGTTGAAAACTTATGTTAGACTTGAAAGCCAATATTTTCCTCTATCATTGGCCATTGGAGGCATAGGATATCAATAGAAGAGTAACTAAGCTGAAATCGAAGTCTTGTATTTTGTATCTTCCTTAATATTTACATTATGCAATATGATGTGACCATTGCTTGATCAGCTTGACACTGGTCACCCATGATGTGATTCAATGAAGGGAAGAAGCTTTTATTGGATCTGGAGTTTTGATCAAAGGTGTAGTATTAACCTGATCAGGAGAAGAGTGCTATCAAGGATAGTATTTCTTCAAGAACTTGCCGTTGATTGGCATCATGAGCGTATCACCGTCTGAGGTTACGAGGCGATACGCTCCATTTGAGTAGACCGACTCTACTACAAATGGTCCTTCCCATTTGGGCTGAAATTTTCCTTTGGTCTTATGCGTCATCACCATAGGTCTTCTGACGGCTAAGACAATGTCACCTTTCTTGAAAGTTCACTCCTTGACCTTCTTGTTGAAAGCTTTAGTAATTCAAGTTTGATAGAGCTCGATTTGCTATTGAGCTTGCAGGCATTTATCGTCCAAAGCCTCCAGCTCTTGGAGTCGCAGTCGATGCTTCTCCTCATTTGTCATCTCTGCTGTCAAGGCGACACATAGAGATGGGATTTGAATTTCTAACGGGAGTACGACTTCACACCCATATACCAAGGAGAAAGGTGTAGCCTTCGTCAGGGTTCGAACCGTCATGCGATAGGCCCATGAACATTCACCTAACTTGTCGCCCCAGTCACGTTGGCTTTTTGAGACGAATTTCTTGAGAAGTTTCGCAGTAGTCTTGTTGAAAACTTCTGCGAGGCCGTTAGCAGCTAGGTAGTATATCATTGAGGACACATTTTGGATTCTGAACTTATTGCAGAACCTCTGAACCTGGCTGAGAACTGGGGCCCATTATCATGAACAATCCGTCGTGGTACCCAAAATGGTAAATGACGTGATGTTTAACGAATTTGATCACATCAGATGCCTTTACCTCCCTTAAGGGAATAGCTTCAGCCCATTTAGAGAAGCAATTAGTTATAACTAAGATGAACCGATGTCCTTTGGATGAAGGTGGGCTGATAGGGCTGACCACGTCCATTCCCCACATCTTAAATGGCCAGGTTAAGATTTTAGAGCGAAGAATCCTGGTGCTTGATGGATGAAGTCACCATGGACCTGATAGGTGTGATATCGTTTAACGTAAGTGTGTTGGCCCAAAGGCCTTCCACTCTTGTTTTGATGATGATTAACTCATGTAGTTATGTTTACTAATAATCTTGTGATTTTAGTTTCAGATCATTTAGCAAGATATTAGTTGGTGATTGCTTCAACAAGAAAAGGTTTGGAAGCTTTCACATGGTGATTCCAGGGCCCGAGCATCAACATCATACCTTGCCTAGCTCGTGGATCACGGAGTTTTGGATCGAGTCGACTTGAAGATGGAAGATCATCAAGAAGACTTAGGTATCCTAGTTTAGTTTGAGTTTTAGATCCATGTGTAAAGATAAGAATAGTTGATATGCTCAAGTGCACAACACACACACGTTTTATGTTTGGATATTGATTTTTCGTTTTTGGCTTAACCAATATTTTTTTTCATGGATAGTTGATCAAAATAAGTTTAATTGGTTTATGTATAGTAGTTTCATTCTATACATGCATGCTTCATGACTTATATAAACTTAGTTTGACTTACCTATTCATGTGTTTTATGTTTTGGTATTTTTAACAAAACATTATTTTGGAATTAAAGACAAAAACTATGATATATATTTGTTTCTTGTATATTGGACCTATGTCCATATGCAACATGTCTAATAATGTTCAAATATCTGTTTTTGTATTTCAATGAGTTTTAGGAAAAATCAGATTTCCTATTGAAAAATTCAAGTTTGATAAAATACAATTTTTGGTTTTTGGTAAAAATGATAAGACACGAAACTAGCTCAAATTGCTTGATATTTGAGTTGAAATTTTTATCACATGTTTATATATCAATGTAAAATGTTAAAACTATTTTTGGGGATTTTTAGAAGAGATAAAAGAATTTTTAAAATTATTTTTACCCAGTTTCTGACCCAGACTGTGGCTGACAAGCCAGGTCGGTCGACCGTGCGGTCGACCGACGTGCACAGTGGGGACGGTCGACTAGGCGGTCGACCGGACCAGAGAGCTTTGCTCTCTGTATCTGGGCGGTCGACCAGGTTGCCCCAACGGTCATATTTATGATCGTTGGCTGTCGACTGGCCGGTCGACCGCATGCCTGTCAGGCTGACAGATCAGCCTAAAGGCTAGTTTTCTTTTGGGGCTATAAATACCCCATCTCTTTGGGGATTTTTACAAGACTTTGACAAGAAATATTTCCTACTATCTTAAGTGTTTTTAAAAGATTTCAAAAGTGTTTTTTGGCTTTAATCTTCCAATCTTATTTGTTTTAGGTTTTTAGAAAAATCAAAGAAAAGAGTATTTTGGGATATTTGTGTTTGTTCTTCATTTCTATTATCTTCAAGAGTTTTCCCAAGGTTATTTCTTTGAGTTTTATTTTCCAAACACCTAGTTTTTTCACTTGAGCTATATCATCTATCCTATTCTATTAGGATCTTGTTTGTGGGAAAAGAGATTGTGTTTGTGGTCTTTTTGGATCACTTGTTGTAAACCCTTATTCTTGTTGGGTTGCTCCCTCTTTGGTAGAGGTTGAGATTTGTGTTTGCTTCCTCTAGTGAGAGGTGGAGTTTGGTTGTGTGGCTACGGGCCTATCCCTCTTCGGTAGAGGTGGATTATGGTTGTATTGCCTCGGTGACATTGTATTGGTTGAGAGAGGAGTTCGGTACTCCTTTAGTAGATTAGAAATCCTTCTCGGTGAAGGCGGGGACGTAGAGCTCGGTGCTCGAACCTCGAAACATATCCTTGTGTTTGCGTTTGATCCATTGCCTTTAAACACTCTCTCTCTTTTATTTGTGCAAAGCATCATTCATTTATTCATATATTATTACTTGCATTTGTGCCTTGCTTTATTTCATATTGTTCATCTTTATATGCTTGGCTTGCTTGTGTGTGCCTCACTTATACTTAACCACAAGAGCTTCATATAGCACCTCAACCCTTATCTAGGGGAATCAAGAGGAGTTAGTCCAGAGCCCTTCACGGGGAATTCGGCTACACTTGTTGGTTGTATTAAGTGTGTTGCAAAATAGTTTTTAGCTTCCGCATTTAGTTTCGAGATTAGCATTATCACCTATTCACCCCCCTCTAGGTGATTTCAATTGGTATCAGAGCCTACGCTCCTGATACTTAGGTTTAACCACCTAGGAGTGTGATCTTGGCCTAGGTAATCTATCATTTACATTTGCACATATATTTGTTTGCACACATATAGTTTGCACTCATGAATAGCCCTCCTATGTTTGACATTTCTAGACCTGAGATTTGAAAGGTTAAGATGAGTTGTTACTTGAAAACCTAGGCTTGCATGTTTATCTTGCCGCTACCAAGAAATGCTATCTTGGTAATAGCAATCATATAGGGGCCAATGCACAAGCTCTTGAGGCTATTAGAAGCACGCTTTCTAAAGAATATCTTATGCATGTTTCTAACCTTGATTCCGCCTTTGCAGTGTGGAACAAGTTGACCACATCCACCTCCAAGCTTCAAATGCCAATCCAGCCGAAGGAATCTAGTGGAGAATCCGAGTCACAATGCTTCACGGTCCAAGGGAATGACTCCCTTGAGGTATTTTCGAAATTTCAATTAAATTGTGATAATGCTTGTTCTTCAAATGAGTATATTGATGCCAATGCCTTGAATGAAGAACTTTCTATAGTTTGTGAAAAATTAATAGAAAAATATAATCTTTTGAAAAAGAAGAGTTTTGAACTTAATAAAGAAAACAAGGATTTATGTTCAAGACTTGATTTGGTTTTGCAAGATAAAGTAGAGATTTCTAATGAGAGGGATTCATTGAAATCTAGACTTGGACTTGCCCTAAAAGAAAATGAGTTTTTGAAAAATAGAAATGATTATAATGATGTTTTGAAGAAAAATAAAGTTTTAACTTCAAAACTTGATTTTGTTGTAAAAGAGAATGATTCTTTAAAATTAAAAATTGATTCTATTTCAAAAGAATTAGATATTTGTTTAAAGAAAAATATTTCTTTGAAAAATAATATAAATGCACATGTTTGCAATGCTAGGGTAGTTTCATCTAGATCACCTATTGTATGCACCTCTTCTTCCATAATTGAAAATGACATATCTATGCTTAAGAAGAGTGTTGATTGTTTGGGCTCCACTTTGAGCCATTGTGCCATGAGCCATTCACTCTTGGAATCCTTGGATCGAAAGAAACAAGTTCCATTTTTGCATGCACACCCTCCACGGCATACACATGCTACTCACGGACACCATCACACATTGTATGCTCATGTGTACACTTGTACACATTATAGACGTAAGGGCCACCTTGCTAAATTTTGCTTTGATAGATTACATTATGTAAATTTAGCAAAGAATTTTGTTTGGGTTAGAGAAGGTACTAACCCCCATAGACCCAAAAAGATATGGGTACCAAAGATCACCCCTATTGCTTATGATGTAGGTGTGGGCTCTCGCATGACGTGAGAGTATCGGTACCTTGGAGTGGATGCGTTCCGAGCTTCAAGGAAACTATTTGGATGCATCACTTTCAAGGGATGTTTGGTGAGAGGACTACCATGTTTTGGAGACATGGAGAAGTTGCCTCATAGGTTTTGGTAACGGTCTCTTACTCCTTATTTATTTATGCATGCTTTTCATGTTCATTATTTGTGGCATGTTTTATTGTTTATATGATCATTATGAAAATGCTATGATTATTAGACTCTTGACGTGCATGTATAACATTTTGAGACACCCATGTTTAAAATAGACTATTATTTTGTGTTCTCGTATATGTTTAGCTATCATATTTATCATAGGTTTAATAACATATGAATTTACATAATAATCATGTTTATGTTTCTTCATGATGATTTATATTCCGTTTTATACTTCATGATTTGAATATATGTTTAAATGTTAGTTTCATTAAGACTAGGATTTATACTTGTACATATAGTGGGTCACAAATAAATCTTTATATGTTTGAACTTGAATGCTTATTTGAACCCATTAGATGTGCTAGTATAGTCTAGTTTTGATGATCCATGCATTTTAAACTTGTATTCCCATTTTGAATTTGTTTTATGAATTCTTATTTAACTTCATGTATATGTCCATTTTATCCAAATTATTGTGATACATATACATCCTTTGAGCCACGTGCCTTCATGCATATACATTTGTGGACTCGTTGTGTTTAGGATATGTATGTATACCTTAGTTTGTATAAGACATACATATGCCTTGAACCTTAAATAATTTTTGATGATTTTCTTGTTTTAAAGGAATATTGAGCTTAATTGAATACTTTCATGATCATGTTCTTTACATTGTATTTGTACACTCACATTTCTAGTTTACTCATGTTTTATTTTCATGAGTCATATTCGTGCTTCATTGAGTATGAGTGTTGACTATTTTGTGAATTTCATGTTCTATGAAAAATAATTTGTTTTTATTCCTTACTTGAAGGATTTCGTACTAATTAACAAGTTTTTCCATTTAACTAGTTCGGATTCTTCGTCATGGTAGAGTTTTTCAAACAAACTTTATTTTCTAAACCTATTTTTGAAAACCCCTACCTTCCAAGGGTGGTTGGATGGGAGACCATGCTCATGTATGCTTTATAGTGAAAATCTTTTTAAACTTGAACATGAATGGGTGGTAGGTTATATGAGGTATACACTTGATATTATTGTTGTTTCAATTGGTATCATTGGATTCTTTCAATTGGTATCAATATTGACATTTTTTGTATACTCATATATATTTTTATATATGTATGCTTACATTTCGAAGAGTATCAATTTCGATTGGTATCTATTTTTCATACATATATATATATATATATATATATATATATATATATATATATATATTTTTTTTTTTTTTTTGTTTATGCTAAGCTTGAGTTTTAATGATCATCATGTTTCAATTGATTAGTTTTCAATTGGTATTCTTAAACAAGCTTATGCATGTGTTTAGTTTGTATTTCATAAAGGGGGAGAAATTCGATTTTCATATTTCAATTGGTATTTGTATTCCACTCCCTTACTTTATGATAGAAAATCAAATTTTCAAATTGATTTCATATGTTTAAAAAGAAAAATACTCTCTTTTGATATCAAGATGTTTATTTGAATGATTTAAATTGGTATCTAAATGTACTACTTTAACACATTTTTAATTGGCATCAAATTTGTTTTATTGAGAAAATTCAAAATTTTGTTTTAAGAATTGTTAAAATGTTTTGATATGATTGCATATATGCAAGGAGAGCTTAACATCTCTTCTACATATAGATTCATGATGAGTGTATCTTGTATTGAGGAGCTTGACAACTCTTCTTTATGTGGTACACGTGTGTAGGGTGAGCTTCATATCTCCTCTTATGCATTGCATAGTGTACGTTATGTGAATTAGGGCTTGTCATCCCTCCTTCATGTAATGTATCTATGTAGGGAAGCTTCACATCTTCCTCGTCATGAATGTATATCGCATATACCATTTGTTGATTGATCTATGTTCACTTTCAATTGGTATCAAGATGCTATCTTTGACATATATTTAAATTGATATCTTAATTGATTGTAACCCCTTATTGATATTCTTTTTGTTTTAGACAAAAATGGGGAGAACATTGTTTTTATTGTTTTTGACCCCTTTGTTGATTCTTTGTTTCGAACAAAAAGGGGGAGAAAAATTTATTATTTTGCTTTGGCTTTTACCCCTTTATTAATGATTGACAAAAAGGGGGAGAAAGATGTGGAGAAAGATATTGAGTTTTATATGCATATTTATGTTTTGCATATATTAAGTTTAATTGGTATCTAGAGTATGTTTTGTTTTTGAAAATTTCATTGGTATCAAGAGCATTTTATTGTTTATGCATATCTATGCATGTTTCATGTTTCATATTCATTGCATATTTATGTTTATTTGTTTATGCATGAGTTAAGGGGGAGCTTCTTTGAATCTTAACTTTAATCCATGCATATATAACTCCATGAGTTTTGTCATCATCAAAAAGGGGGAGATTGTTGGCCCCAGAGGCCTTCCACTCTAGTTTTGATGATGATTAACTCATGTAGTTATGTTTACTAATAATCTTGTGATTTTAGTTTCAGATCATTTAGCAAGATATTAGTTGGTGATTGCTTCAACAAGAGAAGGTTTGGAAGCTTTCACATGGTGATTCCAGGGCCCGAGCATCAACATCATACCTTGCCTAGCTCGTGGATCACGGAGTTTTGGATCGAGTCGACTTGAAGATGGAAGATTGTCAAGAAGACTTAGGCATCCTAGTTTAGTTTGAGTTTTAGATCCATGTGTAAAGATAAGAATAGTTGATATGCTCAAGTGCACAACACACACGTTTTATGTTTGGATATTGATTTTTCGTTTTTGGATTAACCAATATTTGTTTTCATGGATAGTTGATCAAAACAAGTTTAATTGGTTTATGTATAGTAGTTTCATTCTATACATGCATGCTTCATGACTTATACAAACTTAGTTTGACATACCTATTCATGTGTTTTATGTTTTGGTATTTTTAACAAAACATTATTTTGGAATTAAAGACAAAAACTATGATATATATTTGTTTCTTGTATATTGGACCTATGTCCATATGCTACATGTCTAATAATGTTCAAATATCATGTTTTTGTATTTCAATGAGTTTTAGGAAAAATCAGATTTCCTATTGAAAAATCCAAGTTTGATAAAATACAGTTTTTGGTTTTTGGTAAAAATGATAAGACACAAAAATAGTTCAAATTGCTTGATATTTGAGTTGAAATTTTTATCACATGTTTATATATCAATACAAAATGTTAAAACTATTTTTGGGGATTTTAGAAGAGATAAAAGAATTTTTAAAATTATTTTTACCCAGTTTCTGACCCAGACTGTGGCTGACAGGCCAGGTCGGTCGACCGTGCGGTCGACCGACGCGCACAACGGGGACGGTCGACCGGGCGGTCGACCGGACCAGAGAGCTTTGCTCTCTTTATCTGGGCGGTCGACCGGGTTGCCCCAACGATCATATTTATGACCGTTGGCGGTCGACCGGCCAGTCAACCGCATGCCTGTCAGGCTGACAGATCAGCCTAACGGCTAGTTTTCTTTTGGAGCTATAAATACCCCATCTCTTTGGGGATTTTTACAAGACTTTTGACAAGATGTATTTCCTACTTTCTTAAGTATTTTTAAAAGATTTCAAAAGTATTTTTGGGTTTTAATCTTCCAATCTTATTTGTTTTAGGTTTTTGGAAAAATCAAAGAAAAGAGTATTTTGGGAGATTTGTGTTTATTCTTCATTTCTATTATCTTCAAGAGTTTTCTCAAGATTATTTCTTTAAGTTTTGTTTTCCAAACACCTAGTTTTTCCACTTGAGCTATATCATCTATCCTATTCTATTAGGATCTTGTTTGTGGGAAAAGAGATTGTGTTTGTGGTCTTTTTGGATCACTTGTTGTAAACCCTTATTCTTGTTGGTTGCTCCCTCTTTGGTAGAGGTTGAGATTTGTGTTTGCTCCCTCTAGTGAGAGGTGGAGTTTGGTTGTGTGGTTACGGGTCTATCCCTCTTCGGTAGAGGTGGATTGTGGTTGTATTGCCTCGGTGGCATTGTATTGGTTGAGAGAGGAGTTCGGTACTCCTTTAGTGGATTAGAAATCCTTCTCGGTGAAGGTGGAGACGTAGAGCTCAGTGCTCGAATCTCGAAACATATCCTTGTGTTTGCGTTTGATCCATTGCCTCTAAACCCTCTCTCTTTTATTTGTGCAAAGCATCATTCATTCATTCATATCTTATTGCTTGCATTTGTGCCTTGCTTTATTTCATATTGTTCATTTTTATATGCTTGGCTTGCTTGTGTGTGCCTCGCTTATACTTAACCACAAGAGCTTCATATAGCACCTCAACCCTTATCTAGGGGAATCAAGAGGAGTTAGTCCAGAGCTCTTCACGGGGAATTCGACTACACTTGTTGGTTGTATTAAGTGTGTTGTAAAATAGTTTTTAGCTTCCGCATTTAGTTTCGAGATTAGCATTATCACCTATTCACCCCCCCCTCTAGGTGATTTCAAAGTGATGGCGTCCGGGTTCATCTTAGGCTAATAATATCCCAGTCTTCGGAGTCGTTCCCCAAGCTTTGGACCGGGCTGATGAGCTCCACACATGCCATCATGCGCTTCTTTGAATACTTCTTTTGTCTCCTTTTGTGACAGACAGCGGAGGAGGATCCCATCCTGTGATCGGCGATACAGTATTCGCGTGATCGCATTATAGTAGAATTTGTGGGCTTTCCTTCTAATGGCAGCCACCTCTTTAAGATCATCAGGCAGGATGCCGTACAATGCATAGTCAATGTAAGGGAATCGCCAATCCCTAGGCTCTGCTCCTGTTGAAGTTTTTAGAGCTTCTTTGGCTTGACAGTCTCTTGTCGGCTTTTGGTGATTTTCAAAAATAACTCTTGGGCAATACAAGTCGTGGCTGTAGACAAATATTTTCTCTACTACCTCAACTAGAAGGGCTAAAGAGGCAGCGAGAGATGCCAGTGCATCTGCGTGCGCATTTTGCTGGCGTGGTACATGGTCGATGTAAAAGTTTTTGAACCTCACGGCCATGTGAATAGTTGCGTTGTAATAGGGTATTAAGTCTTCATGTCTGACTTCGCACTCTCCGTAAACTTGGTTAACGATGAGTTTAGAGTCACCGTATGCTTCGAGATTTTTAACGCCAATCTCATCGGTGATTTGCATTCCAATCAAGAGGGCATTGCATTCCGCTACATTATTGAAACAGGGCTCGGTTAATGAGAAAGCTTGAGGGATCACATAGTTCTGTGGGAAGACTAGTACTATCCCCACTCCTGCTATGACATGCCCTTGCGGACCTGTTCTCAATGCACTGTCGAAGAAGAGTTGCCACACCTGTCTTTCAAAAGATGTCTGGGTCATACAAACTTCAGCGAGTTCGTCTGGGAGATCCTCGTAAAGTTCGGTTTCTCTCAGATCTGGATGCTTAGGCAGGAAATCAGCCACCGCTTGTCCCTTCACGGTATTTTGTGGTTGAAAGCGCATCTCATATTGGGATAGCAGCATGGCCCATTTTGTCAGTCGACCATTTAGTGATGATGGCTTCGTCATGAGCAACATCAAAGGGTTGACTTTTGATATGATATTTATAGTCTGGCCCACCAAGTAGTATCGCATTTTCTGGACAGCGAATACCAATGCCAAACATTCCTTTTCGATCGGGTTGTGCCGATGCTCGGTTCCGATCATAATTCTGCTCAGATAGTAGATTGCCTGCTCATATCCCTGATCATTATTCTGAACTAGTAAAGCTCCTAAGAAATGATCCATCGCTCAGAAATATAGCAAGAAAGGTTTTCCTGAAACTGGAGCTGTAAGTAAGGGTGGTTGCGTAAGATATCGTTTGATTTCCTCGAACGCTTATTGGAAAGCATCATCCCAGATGAACGAAATACCCTTCTTCATTAATCTGGTGAAGGGTTGGCATCTTCCGGAGAGATTTGAGATAAACCTGCGGATGTACGCTAGTCACCCTTGCAATCCTCTAAGCTCCCTGAGATTCGTTAGAGGTTGCATCTCCTGGACAGCGCGGACTTTTTTGGGTCTAAGTGAATTCCTTTGAATGTCACCACAAAACCCTAAGAATTTACCGCTGGCTACCCCTAGGAAAGATTTGGTGGGGTTCATCTTCAACTGATGTGCCCGCATGATCTCAAAAACTATCTTCAGATCTACTATGTGGTCGCCCTTAGCGCGGCTTTTCGCTGCAATATCTTCGACGTAGCATTCCACTATTTTACGCATATGTTCGCGAAAAATTGCATTCATAACTCTCTGATATGTTGTCCCGAGTTTTTCAGTCCGAAGGGTATGACAGTATAGTAGTATACCCCTAGTGGTGTCCTGAAAAAAGTATGTTTTCATCATCAGAGTACATTTTGATTTGATTGTACTCTGATAATCCATCCATGAAGGACATTCATTCAAACCCAAACGTATTGTCAATCATGACATCCGTGATTGGGAGAAGGAATTCGTCTTTGGGACATGCCTCATTTAGATCGTGAAAATCGATGCAAATTTGGATCTTCCCGTTTTTCTTGGTAACGGGGACGATATTGGCTACCGAATCAGGGTGTTATTCCTCCCTAATGAAGCCAGAATCTACAAGCTTCTTGACTTCTGACTGGATTGCTTCCATTATTTCTGGACGAAACTGTCACTGTTGCTGTTTGACTGGCTTCACGTCTGAATTAATGTTAAGGCGATGCATAGTCACTCGAGGATCAAGCCCAGGCATGTCCTCATATTTCTAAGCGAAAATGTCTATATACTCCGGCACAAGAGATATTAAATCTTCTTTCTTGGAGGATGATAGGCTTTCGCTTATAAAGATGGGCTTAGGATTAGCCTTATCTCCCAGATTAATCTGGGTAACTTTATCCTTTGTGGGTGGTTCGCGTTGTTCAAAGTGAACATCCCAGAGAGTATTTAGCTGTTTGATCCAAGGATTTGTATCAAACTGGATCGTTTCTTCATCTCCAACTTCCAGGTGGCTTGTTGACACCATGTTTACTGAAAGTTCTCCGAAGAGGTTGCCCACACTAACGCCTGACTCCCACGATGACGTGCCGAACGAGTGATTATGGTATAATGACTCTTCGGACTCAGAGGCTGACGGAATTAGAGTTGACACATAACCCAAACCCCTGAAAGTTCGATGGTAATAGTCAGGGGTCTTTCCTTTCGGAACGAAAGATCAAAGTAGTGTTCTTCTTCCTTTACCAAAGTTCAAACCAGGACCATTTGTTAGATCATACCCCATCCTCTCCATCATTCTGAGCACACTTGACTCATAATGAGAGAACTGAAGAGATTCATTCTTGTATTCTGAGTCTTTGTGAGACATCAATTCGGACTTAATTCTTCCGAAAAGAATTAATTTTTGGCCTCTGTGTCTTGCTGGAACCATGAATACTGATTCTTGTGCATCACCGACATCTTGGTACGTCTTGAGGGATGACTTCATTGTACATGCAATGATGTCAGAGCATCCATTGCCGACCAGGGGTCATCATCCACCTCGGTACTAGTGTCTGATGGACTGAATCAGAAGCAAACACAGAAAAGTAAGCCAAATTCAACTCTTCATTAATATACCATTGCCTACATCATCGGCGGTGTTATTAACATTGAGCTTATTAATGCTCGTTACAAGTGGATTTAATTCCCATATGCACTTTTCTTCCACCTCTGGCTTAGTGTCAGCTTCGTTACCAGAGTCTGGTTCCTGTCGCTGTAGGTTCTCGTTTGTTTCCAGAGAGTCTTGATACAGGAGGGAGTCTGTGAAATAGTTCTCTACCCTCTTAAATAGATGCCTTTCGACAATCAACGTTCGGACTTTTCCACTTCCGTCAATATACTTCATAACTCGATGGAGAGTGGAGGGGACGATGGAATTACGATGAATCCACGGTCGTCCTAGCAGCAAATTGTATGAAGTGTCAGCATCGATTTCATAGCACGTCACTTCAGACTTTAGGTCCCCGATCTGAGATTTGAGCTTGATCTTCCCCATTAGGCGCGTATCATTGGCGTTAAAACCATAGATATGGTTTGGGTAGCGCTCAATCGGTGGGTGGGAGTTCCTAAGTGTTGCATGACCCGGTGAGACATGATGCTCAGCGCGGATCCTGGATCTACCGAATGCGGCTTACTTCAGACGATCCAATATACCCTGTGAAGTATAAGGGCTGATCATGCTTCCCCTTAACCTGCATGTCATCTGTTGTGAAGGTAATGCAAGGGGCATTTTGGGAGGCATAGAGGCAATCCTCTACATCTTCCTCCTATGTTCCAGCTGGGATCTGGGCCATGAAGATCTCAGCATCAGTTAGGGCTTCCCTCAGAGCTTCTCTTGTTGACTTTGATAGTCTTAGGAGCTCGTAAAGGGTGATTCTGACCGGGAGATTGGCCAATTGAGCCAGGACGTCAAAGCGGTAAGGTGTTGTGGATCCTTCCGCGTTATCCTTTGGGAGAGCCTTGGAAATTCGAAGCTCTTTCTGCTTCTCCACCAGTTGCTTCACGGAGGGCTTGGTTGACTCTACGTAGGTTTAGGAGTGCTTGCCACCATCTCGTCATACTTCTTTAAATATGACTGACATGAACGAGTTTCTGTCACAAGCGGTTTATTGAGTTCTGTGGTAAGGACAATTGTCTCCTCTTCGAATTAGTTAGTGAGGGAACATTAGTTTCTGCTTCCCAGGAAGAAGCACACCACGTTGCAGGACGAAGCTTTCGCTTTGGCTTTGGACTTTCTGTTGGAACAGTAGTCCACTGTTGGCCTTCCACAAGGTCGGGATGAACCGACATAATTTCTCCCTGAGGTGAGGGGATAGGTACAAGACCCTTCTCTTGTTGGTGATGCGGGTCTGTATTGATCATTCTTAGTTCTCCTCTTGGGATATGAACTACTCCGGACGGTGTTGGAGGCTGTTTTCCCAATTGAAGAAATGATGTCATATTGGTCGTCACTTTTTCTGCTCTGGACGGAGCTTTAGCACTTCTGCATCGATCAGAGCTTGAAGGATGTCTTTGAAGACGTAACAGCTCTTGGTGGAGTGCCTTAGCATCCGATGATACAGGCAGTAGTTAGGATTATCAGACTTGTCGACTTCTTCAGGACGTCTAGCTTCAGGAAGCTTCAATCTGTTGCTCTTGTTAAGTAACTTGAACAACGAATCGACATGCTCGTCTTTGAAGGAATACTGTTTGTTGGTGCGTGGCTGACTTGAAGAACCACCTCCCCTGACCGGCTGAGATTTGATTGGGGATTTTGTCTCCGTCGCCAATGTATCTTTTCTTTTTGATTGAAAAGATGTTTCTGACATGCGCCTTGTCGACATTTTGGGTCTAAGCTTGTTTTCTTCTGCCCTAACCCTGGTGACAATTTCTTCAGCCTGTTCACCTTGCTGGACTAATTGCTTTCAGGTTTGGCTTTCAACAACTCCTATTTGAACTAGGAGTGAAGTTTATATATTGTGGCGGCATGTTTCTATCAGGGTGGCCTGGTTCATACTGCTGGAACATCAGAGTGCCATATTCTGAAATCTTTCCATAAATGTTTTGACTGACTCCCCTTTTCGCTGCTTCGTGGCCAGGAGAGTGGGCATTGTAATCTCCGAGTCATCTTCAAAGAAGCGTATCAGGAAGAGTTTCTCCAAATCACCCCAATTTTTAATGGAGCCTTCTGGGAGTTTCATGATCCATTTAAAGGCGCTTCCTTTTGGAGTGCCGATGAACAAACGTGCCAAGATGGCATCATTATCTACCACATTTCCTGTCTGAGACTTGAAGTAGTAGATATGTTGGTTCGGTGACCCTTTGCCGTCGAAATCCTGTAAGGTCGGAGTTTTGAACTTAGGAGGGTATGGGACAAGGTCCCACTTGGTCGGATATGGCCGGACCACTCTTACTTCTTGGAGGCCTTTTCGGTTCGTAAGGGCTTCCAGACGCTGCTCCAATTGACTCATTCTTTTAGAATGAATGCCCCTATTCTCCGGGTTGTCTTCCTCTTTAAACGAGAATTTAGATGACTCGAAATTAGATTGCTCTTTTTCCTCGATATGTACAGAAGATGAGCTTTCTCTTTCTTTCTGTTTGCCTTTAGACTTCTTAGAAGAAGTTTTGTCAGTTGATTTCCTCTTATCTTCAAGCAATTATGTGAGCATCTGCTTGAGGGTATCAATAGATTTTTGTTGAGCGCGAATCATATCGAATTGTTCCCTCTAGACTTGGGCTTGCTGTTCAAAGCGCCTGGCCGTCTCCTCGGGAGTATTTGTCATGTACGCAAATGCCTCCTTCTCTATGAAAGAGTTTGAGGCCTGCGATTCTACAACGGCGGAGTGTGATTCACTTACTTCAATGCCCCGAGCTAGGGCACTGTAGTTGATAGGAGCGACCGTACCAGTCCGAGTGCGAGTATGCCGATATACTCCTTCTGGTTCCATGTCAGACCCGTCGGAGTTGACCGCCGGTTGTTTTTTCCTACTTCTGCTTGTCATGTTTGCAGTGACTTCAGGGTACTCCACGTCAGAGAAGGCTCTCCTTCTGTGGGAGCGACACCTCTTGGCTGATCGGGACGTCGAGGGCAATCGTCTGAATATCGACTGTTTGCTTGCATGTGAGCTGCAGTGGCATTTAGAGAACATTGCCGTGATGAGCCGTTCACAGCAACAAGATGGAGTGATCGGGTTAACACTCCTTTTCCTTGTCAAATAATCTCTTAGATCCATCGGAGGGGGATCAAAGAGATCGGCCTCGGGTTGTCGAAGCTTTTTAGCTTCTGAGAGTCACCTTTACATCGAGAATCTGAGATGCAGGGTTCAGAAACGCGGAGCTCGCGTTGTGCAGAATAGGCGCAGCTCTCGCTTTTGACTTCGAAACGTGGATCTCGTGCCTCTGCTGAGCAGAGACGCGGACCTCACATTATCGATTGTCACGTTTGGTTAGCGATGGTTGAGACACGTGGGCTTTCTCAATTCTGCATCTAGTTGTAGAGATGCGGGTCTTGTGTCTCTGAGAAGAAGCATAGCCCTCGCGCTGTTGAATGTTGCATTTAGGAATTGAAGTCTAAAAAACGCAAGCCTGTGGGGCTTCGTATTTTGGTCTCCATACGCGGACTTCGTGCGTCTGACGCAACTTAGAAGAGGCGCGGGCTTGAGCCTCGCGTTATGTATCTACTGGACAGATGGTTGCTCTAGCTTCTAGCGCCTGTAATTGACGCGCACGTCGTCTCTTTTGACGTTCAGCGTTCCAGTTATGCCGTATGGGTTGCTGAGAACCCCCGGTAATCTAGAATTGAGGAAAAGGACGGGCATGAACGGGCTGAAAATCAGCAACACTAACCTCGCGGGTCTCGTAGGAGACGTTGACACAGGTATTATGTGCGATGTGGCTAGCCATGGCACTTTTCATGTCAGTCGCATCTGAAGGGATCTCAGAGCGGACTTGAGAGCGGGTCCCCAAAGAGATCTTGCGGTACTGCCACGCCCTAGGGCTCTTAGAGCCGAAGAGAGGAACTCTTCATACTTTACCTGGTTGAACTCCACGACAAGTGATTCGACCATTTTTTTAATGTAGGTGACGTCACCTTGCGCCACAACTTGCTCATCGATAGAGAAAGTAATCCCCAGCGGAGTCGACATCTCTTATTTGGTGGAAAATTGAAGATCGAAGTGTAAATTCTTTATTTGATGGTAAAGAAAATTACAGCTTTGTTTAATGTCGGGTTCTTGATGTGGTGATGGAAAGTGAATCTTGTTTTTCGTTGACCGAGTGAACGTCAAGACTTCTTGGGAATCTTCTCTTTGGATGGTGAATGAAGTAACACAGCTTCTGTCCAACAAGAATCTCAAAGAGGCTTTAGGCAAGAACAAACTTGTACGTAGCAAGTTGTTAGAAGAGTTGAACTCTCTTTTTCTTTTAGCTGGAGATCTTGGTCTTTCTAGGCTTACAACTGAAGTTCTTCTCACTAGATTTTTCCCGACCCTTCTTCCATAGCAAATTGGGCTATTTATAGAGATTTCAGGGGGTAAAAGTGTCCCCTAAAAATACTCCATAATGGGGGTTAACTTCCTCATTACGTGGGCAGTAATTGACCCAATAATGAGGGCAGTTATAACCGAGATGCAGGGTTCCTATGTAGTTGAAATGCGGGCTTCGAGCCTCGCGTTTAACCATTGAGGTAACGCTTGAACTTTGCCTTTGGTTGAAATGTGAGCTTCAAGTTCTGCGTCAAGATTTGTGTGAGACGCGGGCTCTAGGCTCTGCGTCTTGGTCGTTGTGGTAAAGTAGAGACGCGGGTTTTGACCCTCGTGTCTTGATACTGAAGTGATGCTACTGTAGTAAGGCTGAGACGCGGGTTTCGACCCTTGCGTCTTGGTGCTGTGGTAGTTGCTATGATTAGCCCTGCATCTGGAATTTGGACTCTACTTTTTGATGACTTGTTTTCAGTGTTTTTTAGACAGCCTACAAAAGGTATTGAACAAAATGACTCAGTAATTATTTTTGAAAATTAAAATTGGATGGGGATAATTTTTAAATAAGATCAACACTTAATCATTCTTTTAGTGAGTTATATTAGAGAGGTCACCGGTGGGTTCCTTCGAACTTCATAATCTTTGGACTGGGAAACCACCACCTGAACCATCACTCTGAGGTAATTTTTTCTTCCCCACTATTTATTTCATGCATATACGCATTCACTATGTATTGAGGATAATACATGAGATAAGCGTGGGGGAGGGTTTACTAATGAAGTTTGTTTTAAATTTTCTTTCTTTTATACTTCCTTTTACGGAAAATTTTAGATTTTTTTCTTTTGTATAGAAACCCATTTCTTTTTTTTTTTAACTTTTTACAAAACTTTTTGAAATAAGAGAAATAGTCTTGATTTAGTTTTAAGAAAGTTAAGATGATTTTTTTAATTAACTTCTGATTTGAAAATACACACTTTTCGTGCACTGTTCCCCTACGATCAAATTTTGGAATTAAGAAAACCAAAATTGTGATGTCTTAAACCGAGTCAAATAATAAATTTTATTTAAATTTTAAGATAAGGAAGTAAGATCGGAAAGATAATTTGATTTTGAATTTTTGTCTTAAAAATATGCACTTCACACTCACACAATATTTGGGATGGAAACAAAAACTAAAAATGCCATTAAAAATAATACAAGATATAAAAATAAAAAAATAAAATAAAATAAAAACCACTTATAAAGGTGAGAAATTATGCCTCAAGAAGAATGATTATTCACGCCTAAACGGTGGAAAAAACAAAATAATCCCCCTTAATTTTGTAGCCTTATTTACTCGAGTCCTTAAGATCGAGGGATATTTTCTCATCTGGTGCCCTAAAACCGTCTGGTTTGGGAGTCACTGGCTAAATGCTCACTACCTGAGTAAACTAGAAAGCCTTAAAAAACTAAGGGAAGAAAAAGAAATATATATGTGCGTGTGTGTGTGTATATACATAAATAAATGACATGAAAGTTAGAATTGATATCCCAAAGATCTTCACTGTTCATAAAGTGCATATTATCTAAGACTTTTATGGACGATCAAAGAATCAATTCAATTTTAAAATTCTTACTTTTAATTTATTTGCATTTAGACTTAGTTTAAGGAAGAATAATTTCTGATAAACATATGACCTTGGATCACTTAAATTTTCATAAAAATATTTCAACACTTTGTTTTATTTCAAAATGCGTTTTCAAAATACTAAGATTTGATTTCTTTCTTTATGTATTTTGTGGGTGTAATCCGATAAAAACCCTCAGGAGACACAACTCCTCCTCTAGGGAAAACTTAGAAATTTAAAGGCTCGTTGCACATGCTAAGTGCAGTCGCGTCACCTGCGAAAGTAATGCAATAATTTCTTTAGTTAGTTTTTCTGTTTTGCTCGAAACGAGCAAAAGATAAGTGTGGGGGGAGGGGGTGATTAGTCTCCAAATATATATATTTTATATTACATCTTCATATTTATTCTAAATAAAATTCTGTTAATAATGACTTTCTTGTGTGTTTCTAGGTTCACGATGTGAAGTAAAGAAGAAGCCCAAAACTCTCATTTATTTAGAGATTTTTAGAGCCTTAAAGAAGCCCAAAACTTGGAAGCTCAATCTGCTATTGCTAGGAGCAGAAAACAAGAAAACAACAGCCTGTACAAATACCCCATACCTGTACTGACTGCACGCTTCGGCGTTGAGCGAGTCGCCACAACATGGCCGCGAATCCGCAAGGATCCTTGCTGATCGTGGCAACGCATGGATTCGTCTCTTCTTCCAGAGTCCTTCCTTGGTCTAATACCACTTTGAAAGCCAGATTCAGAACAGAGGAGACCAGTAGTGTAGTTTTCTTCTCTTTAATGTAGTTTAGTTAGTTTTCTTCTTTTCTTTTATATTTTCTTTTCTTTTCTTATAGATCTTGTAATAGGATGAGAGTGACTCAGAGGATGGAAGTAAAGTTCTTGTAGTGGAGAGTGATACTCTATGAAATGTTCTTTCTTTATCTCTACTTGTTTCTTCTCTAACCTTTTACATGCTTAGCTAATTTTCTTTCATGGAATCTAACTACTAACCACTAATTTTCTAACTCCTTACTTGATAATCCACATGAATCAATAGCCTTTACTTGGCCTTACTCTTACAAGAGCCATTTATGGTTCATGATGATGGATTCTAACACTTTAACATCTAACTCTCTAACAAGCTTATATTACTTTATTCCATGCATGCTCTAGTGTAGTTTTGATGGTTTAAGTGTAGCTTGCACTTATTTATTGAGTTTGGATGTGAAGGTTGATCTTATGGGTCATACTTTGAAAAACTCTTGAAGCTAAGAACTAGTGATGACCAATGATCCCTGTGAGACAACTATCACTAAGAGGTTAGCATGTTAGTGGAGCCATTAATAGTTAGTAGGCATGAGTTTTCTTTCACTTTTTATCTTGTTTTAAAAACCTAAATTTTACAACCACCCTTCTATGTTTTTCTCTTCTTCGTTTTCACCGTATCTTCTCTTTTACTTTTTTATTTTCTTTTCTTTTGATTCTTTGAAACATTGAAGAACTGTTAACACACGGGAATCGATCGGTTAAGTTTCTATCGCCTCTTGTCCCTGTGTATTCGACCCGTATAGCCATCATACTATAATGGAAGTATCGAGGAAGCTAAAGCATGCACTTTTAACTTATGATTTCAAAATACACACTTTTCATGCATGGTTCCCCTATGATCACTGACCAAACAGAAGTTATCAACCACACCTTAGGCAACTCATTGAGAAGCATATGTGGAGACAAGCTAACGTGGGATCAAGTTTTACCCCAAACGGAGTTTGCTTATAACACCTCAATCAACAGCTTAACGGGTATGTCACATTTCTTATTGTCTATAAAAAGGTATCTCATTATCTTCTAAACTTAGTCAAGCTGCCCATTAGAGAGAAGTTAGTAGTACAGCTAGCGCCATGGCAGAACAAATACTAGATGTTCAAGAAGATGTTCGATTGAAATTGGAGAAATCCAATGCGAAGTATAAGACTGCAACTAACAAAAAGAGGAGAGAAAAGGTCTTCGAAGAAGGGGACATGGTAATAGTATATTTGAGAAAAGAAAAAATTCATGCTGGATCGTACAATAAGTTGAAGCCAAAAAAGTATGATCCGTTCAAAATCGTGAAGAGAATCAATGATAACGCCTACGTTGTCGATCTTCTAAACAATATGGCGATGTCAAAGACATTTAATGTGGTTGATCTATACGACTATCACCTTACAAGGCAGCTTTATCCTGACTATAAATAAGGACGAGTTCTTTTGAAAGAGAAGGACTGATGTAGGAGATCAAGATACAAGACAACCAGCAGTCAGACCAAAATAACTTGACCTGTCAACAGACCCTTCTTTTGGACTGTCGACAGGTTTTCCTGAAAGTCAGAGTTTTCAGAGCTGTCGACAGCACCCTTCTTCTGGATGTCAACAGGCTTTTGCCGAAATTTAGGTTTTGTCAGTTTTTTTCTTAACTGTCGACATCACCCTTCCCATGTCAACAGGCCTAACGTATTTCAGCATATCTGAACCTGTTTAGGACTTAGTTTTTGGGCTCAAATTTTGAATCCAATTGCTTTTAATTTTTTTATTTTAATTAGTTTTCATTGATAGATTAGAACTCTATTGTAAGCCTACAAAGGCTTTTGTCTCCTTTGTAATTTTAATCAATTTTTTATCAATAAATTTGAGTTTTCCTCATATTTTACTCGTGGATTCAAGTTGTTCTCTTGGCTCGTGGATTCGGGTCGCTTGCTCTTCTGAAGACTTTTTAAGGTTTCGTCAGCGCTAATACGATATCTAACCCGCGTCACTCGTCTTCCTCGCTTCTCCGTTTACATCAATTTCGAATCTCTCGACATGAAGCATTTAATGTACCCACAGAGAGTCTCCTTTTCTCCCACTTCAGTTCACGTGTGTGAGCCACAAATAAATTATAAGAGGGCCAATTCCGTGTTAACACGTGAGATTGACCCTCTTATAATATTATAAGAGGTCCAAAGACTTTAAAAGCTTGGTAACTCTGAAACTCAGTATCTTATCCACGTGTCCACGCAAGATTAACCCTCTTATGATACGTTGTGTGGCTCACACACATGAATCTAATCCCTACATACATGAACATAATCCCTTTTCTCATTTCATAGAGACAGCTGACTGGTCTTCTATTTATTTTGTTCATACTTTGAAGAATTTTATTTATTTTATATGCACGTTTATTGCATTTTCCAAAATTACAAGTATAATACCAAAAGCTAGAGTTGGTTGAAAGGTCCTAATCCATTGGTTGATTCAAAATTATAATTTATTAAATTTAGATTCAGATTATTTGACACAATCTTGATAGCCCAACACAAAAGTTCGAGTAAAGTTTCGAGCCACATTATTCATGACAGCATTGACTTCCCTAATTGCAATCCTTTTTTCTGTACAAATACTTTTCATAATTGATTTTCAATAAAAGTTTAAAATACTCTATTTTTTTTTTTTCAAGTTATGCATGTATTTGCATGTCTTCAAAATTCTAACATGCAACTGAGCATTACCCAAGCGACATTTCTTAATTTCTTTGAAAAAGGTTATAGATTTGAGTCACTCCATCCATACTGGGCGATAATATTTTTTGAACTAAATTTTTAGGGTACACTAAGAGGCATATTATGCAAATGTGCAATTTCGCAATATACGGAGACCACTAGGCTCGAATAACAATTCATGCAGCTCATTTACAACATACGAAGATTGTGCATTGAAGTCATAAAAAATTTCATGGAGATTCTTTTTGTGATTCATGAATATGCATTTTGTGATTCATGAATATGCACCAAACTTTTTATTTTTGTTATGAGAGTTTTTCTTTTTGCCGTCATGGCAAGGCTATTTTCTCAACTTTTGGGCTATGATGCAAAAAGATTTTTTAATAAAAAAATTCTTTCTTTATTTTTCTAGAAAAAGTCAAACATAATATAATTTAATAGATCACTACTGTTCAGCATGGTCACACCACCCAAGGACCACTTTGTAAATCTAGGGCAAACCATGAGGCTTAATTATCAACCTTTCAGAAATCAAGAAAAAAACAACCAAGTTTAGGTTATCAAAATCAAGGGCATCTTAGTAAACTAATTCAAACCAAGAGACCGGCACCTCTCTTACTCCAAGAAAGATAATCAAAACATGGTAAAAAAAAAAACGGTCAAAAGACTCGAAACGGGCATGAGAATAATCAGCAAATCTCATGGGCTGAATGAGTGCCTGCATTTTAAATACTTTGAATTTTTGTGAGACCTCCCACCTTTTTAGCCTCAAATCCCAAATAGACCTGTAATTAAGATCTTAATTAATTAAAATTTAAAACCAGAGAGTTTCCAGAATTACTTTCTTGGCTTTTCCTGTGTGCTCCAGTGCCTCACCTGCTGCTGCTGTCGCCTTTGCTTTCTTCTCACTGGTGCCAAACAGAAAAAAAAAAGATTATAGGGGAGAGAAACGGAGGCTTTCAGCCTTCATTCAAAACGAGAGAGAGAGAGAGAGCAGGTGGTGATCTTTTGGTAGCTGCTTCTCTGTGACCTCACTACTACATTGCTTTTTCAATGGTATTGTCTTCTACTGTGGAAAAAGTTTTCTCCTTTTTCTAGCATTTTGAAGGAGACCCAGTTGGGAAATCTCATGTTTTTCTGTTTTCAGTGATTGATTTTGTTAACTTAGGGGTTTTTGCGTTATGGGTATCCAGGATTGCTGTTATTTCAATGGATTCTGCCCCTATGAAGTCCAATTCCTTTCCTTTCCCTTGCTTAGATCTTCTTGCTTCGAAAGGAAGATTTTTGGAGATTTAGCTCAATGGGCATTGGAGATTCACTGTTGTTTTGTTAGGATTTAGTGTTTCAGATTCGTTGACCAGAGTTCTACTCCATTATTAACATTTCCTTTCCCTTTTTCTGGGTGAATGTATGATACAACCCAGTCGGAGAAATTCTATTCTGGTGTGTTTTTAGTGGTCGATTGACTTCTCATGGGCTTTTGTGTTTGCTCTGGCAGAGAGTCATTGTGGAGAGTTTGGAGTAAATTTAGTCTCTTTGATAAGATTTAGGTGGGTTTTGCTGTTCTAAATAAAGATTTCAGCTTTATATATCCAATTTCCAAACTATTTGTTTTGATTGTTTTGTTTTTGGCTGATTTGATCGGGAGAGTTGGCATGCTGCAAAATTTGAAATTGGGCAGCGTTCACTACTTTACTTGAGCTTATAGATCAGATCACACAGCTCAGTATTTACCATCAATTATTCTTAGTTAAGGTAAGCTCTTCTTCTTTTCTCATCTGATGATTAAACAAATGATAGAAAGAAGTTCATGTTTTGATCCTTGGTGTCCCTTTGCATTCTAGGTTTGGTGGTGTTGTCCATGGAGATTTTGATTTGAAAGATTGGGCATGTGGTTCCTGCCTTTGGTTTTGAGGTGTATGTGTTTTTATTTTTCCAAATTTCTAACCTCTCCAATCAAGATTTTGATAATGTGATTGCTTTTAACCAGTTGTTATCTACAGAGATCCTATCAAGACATCCGGATTGCACAGCTGGGCTTTCTTGTTGAGGTATTTCTTTGTACTCTACTGGGAGCATGAGATTCACCTTAATTAGTTTCTGTTTAAATTTTTTTTCTCTTTCCCTTGATGTAAAATTGTAGGTAGCCTGTTATGATCGTAGCAGGAACACTGAAGACTTGAATTGTTTGACAAGTTTTGGGGTGGTTAAATAAGCAGTTGTTTTGGCTTGGATAAATTACCTAAGTTTTTGGTGGGAGGAGGGTCAAGCTTTTCCAAGAAGAAGGCAAATAGTATTTTTTTTGCCTTTTTGGAATTATGGCAACAATGTTACATGGGGAGTCAAGACGAATGTATTCATGGTGGTGGGATAGTCATATCAGCCCAAAAAACTCCAAATGGCTCCAGGAAAATCTTACAGGTATGTTGAGAAAGTGAACCGTCAACCTAATGAACTTGCATATAGTTTGAAGTAGTTGAATCTTTGTTACTGATATGGAGAGATGTCATTTTTGATAGGTTACTAGATACATAATTATAGCCTACACTAATTTATCACAATAGACTTTAGAGACGGTTCAACTATATGACCTTGGTTCCAGTACTTACTCAAAAAACTGTGATCATTAAAGAAGTCATTAAAGAAGCGAATTACTGTGCTCAGTGCTTAGGTTTCTTGTTTATATCTTGTATTACTCTATTAAGAATTTGAGAGTGGAGACCCAACTTTTGCAGCTTGCATTTGATGTTTTCTGCCAAATTTGAAATGTAACAGAGCCTTACAAATCCAGAAGGGATTTGATGTTCTCCGATACGTCTAGGATAGGTTGCGAATTCTAGGATATGTTAGAGGAGTATCAACACATTGATCAAGTATCGAAGTATTCAAGTATCGAAAACGTATCTGACACGGGTATGTCTCCTTTGACAAACTATCCATGCTACATAAATATGGAGTAAAAGACGCAAAATGAGATGTCAAGTCTGCTTCCTTTGTGTCTCATATGTTGAAACAAGTACCTCACGGTTATGAGTGCTTCATAAGTATGCCTCAAGATGTTTCCCCTTGGGTATTCATGGAAGCATGACTCATTTATGCCTTTTTACGTAGTCACTGGCATTGAATGATTTAACAACCATATGTAATGCCTCTGGTCCACACTATATTCTTCTTAAAATTGATTCTTCCATGTCAGCCATCAACTAGTATAAAAACTTTTATTTCTTTCTACATCTATTACATGCATCACATGTGCTTTGTTGTTTCTTAATGACACAAAACCAAATAGTATGGAGAAAGTAATTATCTTGAATTATTAAACAAGAAAGATAAGCACATTAAAGTGTATAAAGCCTGTAGGAAAGGAGGAAATTGAGTTTCACAGAGCATTTTCTTGTGATGGGATAGATCCCAGTTCAAGGCAAGCTGCAACATGTTAAGAGGTATTTCTCTACCATAAGAGATTGTCGGAGCTTCCCAGTTCAATTGAACAGGAGACACATTGGGTATACATTTAATAGTTATGGAATGAAATGAATGTTTTCATTTTGAACCATGAATCAGTTAACCTATTCTCTAATTTTTGGTTTATTTTGCTGAACAGAGGTTACTATACTCTTTTGCTATATGTGTCTGTTTGTGGTATGACAATGTAACAAGGAATTTTACTAAATATATGTTATTTTTGACAGATATGGACAGAAATGTCAAAGCAATGATCAAGCTCATTGAAGAGGATGCTGATTCTTTTGCAAGGAGAGCAGAAATGTACTACAAGAAACGTCCTGAGCTGATGAAGTTGGTGGAGGAGTTCTACCGAGCATACCGTGCTTTGGCCGAGAGATACGATCATGCAACTGGTGCACTTCGTCAGGCTCATCGAACAATGACTGAGGCATTTCCCACCAGATCCCACCAATAATGACTGATGAGTCTCCCCTCTGCTTCTGACATTAAGATAGTACTCCACTCCTGAAATGCCTGCACCGATGCGAGCACCAGTGGACCTGGACGACTTACATAATGATGCATTGATTGGTTCCTCACATTTCCATGCCCGAAGGAGAAATGGGGTGTATTCTGAAGAGGGTGATTTGTTATCTAGCAAGAAAGGATTAAAGCAATTGAAGGAGCTGTTTCCATCTGGAGAAGGGCTCTCGCCCGTGCAAAGTTTTCTGAAGTTAAGGTTAGGAAAGTCCTAAATTTTAAAGAGGGAGAAGGAAGAGTCGAAGAGAAAGAAGGCCTCAAAAATGAAATTACACGTTTGCAAGAAGAAGTTTCTCACTTATCAACCAGGAATGAAACTCTCATGAACAATATAACATTAGAGTCACGATGTGCTCGAACCTTAGAAGAAACCATCTTAAAATTGGAATCGATGAAGGACACTGCTCTTTTTCAGTACAAACTCTCTGTAGAAAGGATATCTAGCTTGGAAACTAATATGTCTAACACAAGACATGAGCTAAATAAGGTCAATGATGAGATGGTAATGAAGTTAAACAGTGTTGAAGAACAATGTCTTGCTATGGAGAAGGTTAACAAATCTGTACAGCTGGAGCTGCAGACTCAACAAAAAGAACTAGAGAATAGGAGGAGAGAGTTGGAGGAACTCAATTCTTCCAGGGAAGAGGAGCACCAGAAAAGGATGCAGGCTGAAGTGGCTCTCATGTCCTTGGAGCAAATACATGCACATTCTCAAGAAGAAGCAAAAACTTTTGGTTCTGGAGGTTCAACACGGCACTGAGAAGTTGAAGGCCATGAAACTTAGTAAAGACGGTTTAGAGGAGAAAATTAGTCAGCTTAAGGAAATAATTCATAACCTTCATGAACAAAATTTATCCTTCGATCTCAAGATAAAAGATCTGCAAGATGAAATGAAATTACTAAAGGAAACAAAAGAGGAACTTGAATATGAGTTGGGGATTTATTCAAAGGAAAATAAAGCTCTCCAAAAAGAGCTTTGCTGCTTGAAGGAAGATCAAAAAGATTTAGTGCAGAGGCACCAAGGTCTAACAGATCAAATGGATGTGGTTTCAGAGAAGAATGTGGTTCTGGAGAATTCTTTATTAGATGCAAATGTTGAACTGAAGGACTACGAGAGAAAGCAAATGCATTGGAGGCTTCTTGTGAAGCTCTTCTTGGTGAAGTCTCCAGTCATGTTGTTGAAAAGGGTGCACTGGAGGCTTCTTGTGAAGCTCTCCTTGGTGAAGTCTCCACTCATGTTGTTGAAAAGGGTGTATTGGTATCTCAGATGGAGATTATTTCCCAGAATACGGAGAGGCTTTCAGACAAAATAACCTCTTGGAGAATTCTTTATCTGATGCAAATGCTGAACTTGAGGGCTTAAGGGCAAGCTTTAAAGATTTGGAGGAATGCTGCATGTCTCTTTGTGATCAAAAGTCCACTCTTATCGCTGAAAAGAATTCTCTTGTATCCCAGGTAATTTTTGGGCTTGTTTTTGTGATTTGTTAAATAGCCGTTAGTTTTACTTACATTTACATCGGCGAAACATTAACTAGCTTCTAGAAGTTGCATGACAATATGTACCTTTTAATCTTTTGAGGTCCATTAAATAAGAGCTTTGATATGTTCTCAATGTTGATAGTGTTTCATAAATATTTCACATGTGCTTAAATACATTATGGAGTAAGAAGTTGATCTTTTCCCCTAGTTTAGGTGGTATACGAGACTGCTCGTTGTGGACAAATTGAATAACTAGACAACCATTCACATATTTCATAATAAATTATTATTATTTAATTTATATTAATAGCTTTTATGTACCCATTGTTTATGCTATCATGTTTAAACATGGGATTGAATATGGGGGCATTCACTACACATTTTAGATAAGATTTAGATTGTATCATGGTTTGAAATTTCACTCAATATTGATATTTATGCTTGATACTGATATTGCCAATATGACCTGATATGAGAGAGACGATACAAATCTTGCCGATAAATGAGCCGAAATGGCAGACAAAGGGCAGATATTGCCAATTCTAACACCCAAAACCCATGGCTGACATTGATACCAATTCCGATATTTCAAACCATGGATTGAATATATTAAACATATTAGTTGTTTATGTGATCATGTGAAGAGATGGAATGCAGATGTGGACCTTTGTTAAAATTAGATCTGAATCAGATGGAGTGAATTTTTAATATTTTACATTTTATGTTTATTAACCTTTGTTTTAAAACTATAATTTGTGGTTTTCAGGTACAGAATCTTGAGAGTAAATTTTTCCAGTTACAAGATCAGCATTTGAATCTACAGAGGGAGAAAGATTCAACTGTTAGACAAGTCATGGAGCTCCAAAGTTCCTTTACACTTGAAAAGCAAGAGCATGAAGGCCTCATCATGTCATTATCAAGTCAACTGGCTTCTTCAAATAACCAAATCTGTTTCCTAGAAGAAGAAATCCAGGTCAAGGTGGAGGACTTTGAAATGGAGCAACAAAAATTCTTGAATTCCCTTTTTGAGATTTTCATTTTGCGGAGATGTTTAAGTGAAATGAGTGAGAAGAATTTGTTTCTTTATCGAGAATGCCAGAATATTACGGACGCATCCAGATGTGCAGAGAATCAAATTTCCCAACTCAAGCACAAGGATCTCATCCAAAAGAAAGACTTAACATCCCTGTCAGAGCGCAATGAGGTTCTAAGCAAAGGCATTCATCTGTTGGTGGAAGCACTTAGCATTGATGTGAAGCATAGGACTGAGGATGATATCACTGATGAAGTACTTGTGCGAACTATTTTGATTGAAATTAAGAACTTGATAAATTCTATTTCAGCTGCCCAAGATGAAAACCGGGTGCTTCATGTTGAGGTATTGCTTCTTGCCATCTTTTATTTCTTGTAAAGCTTGCATTGATCGTGTAAGTTGCAACATTTTCAAATCCTGCAACTTTAAAACTCAATTATAATTCTAAACTTTTAGTGTTTATAAAGATTTAGCATTGCTTAAAAAATAAATACTAAATTAAGAAGTTTATTTTGCATGAATGCAAATGAGTATAGTGGTAAATCATTAACATGCATTTTGTCAAAAAAGATAAACAATACAATAATACTTAACATCTTTAGTGCGTACATGATATATCCATAATTGATCTTGTGTGAAGATGGACTGAAGGACATGCAAATATGTTGGTGGTTGGTAATACAACTGGACTTTAGGGTTCTATGCATACTGAATTAAATTTATCTTGAAATCTGCCAGTCCTTCAACATAATAAATCCACCACCGGCGCCCACCGCGCCCCCCCCCCCCCCCCCCCCCCCCCCCAACCACACACGCACAAAACACCCCACAGCACCAACGAGATCAAAAGACACACACACACACACGGAATCTTCCATTTTCTGGAAATTGAATGATTTATTGCATTTCACACTTAAGTTCATGAACTCCATTTTATGATCCTACTACTTTCTTGAGCCAGTTAATTAGGCTTTTCACTGGTTGTGACCTTGCAATATTGTTTCTCTATTTTTTATTGGGATTATGAATATTTCTTGTGTTTCAGGTAGTGAATCTTGAGAGCAACTATTCGATGCTACAAGACCAGCTCACTAATCTAAAGAGGGAGAAAGATTCACACTTCATCAAGTCATGGAGCTCGAAAGTTCTTTAAGACTACAAAAGCAAGAGCATAAAGCCCTCAGCCTATCCTCCTCAAGTCAGCTGGCTTCTTTACGAAGGAAAATCCAACTCCTACAAGAAGAAATTCGGATTAGGGATGAGCATTTTGAAGTCGAACAACAAAAAACTATTAGTGCTCATCTTGAGTATTTTGTTTTGCAGAGATGTTTATGTGACATGACAGATAAAATTTGATTCTCTCTGGAGAATGCCAGAATCTTTTAGAAGCACTTACATGTTCAAAGGAACAAATTTCCCACCTCGAGCAGAAGGACCTCATCCAAAAGAGAGAGCTAACTTTGTTATCAAATCAGCATGAGATTCTAAGGGCCAGAGTTCATCTGATATTTGGGGCCCTTAACATTGATATACATAATGCAACTATGGATGATCCCAAAGATGAAGTTCTTGTGCAAGCTATTTTGGGTAAAATTAGGAACTTGCTAAGTTCTATTTCAGTTGCTAATGATGAAAACCTATGCCTTCACATTGAGGTATCAGTTCTTGTCACTCTCTTCAAGCAATGTGGATTGGATAAATTTTATCTTCAGGATGAGCTAGAGAGTCGAACAAAGGAATTACTAGCTTTGAGAAGCGAGAAGCACGAGCTCATGGAGATGACTGAAAAGTTGACGATTGAAAAGGATAAGCTTGTTTCACAGGTAATACTTTCAGTCTCTGTCTATACCAAATGGTTTTTTCCCCCTCCTGTCATGTGAGCTTCATGAATGTGGCATGAATTGTTGTCTGATCCGATATTAGCTATTGTTTCTACATATACTTTCCATTCCATGTCTCCTTTATTATAGATATTACTTTACTTTCAAAAATAATAACAGTACTTGAAATATTTTGTGGGTTATATGTGATAAATCCATATTTCATCATGTGTAAAGATAGTGAAGGATAGGCACTGTAGTGGTTAGATTTTGATCTTTTTCAGGATCACAACACGTGTTCTACCTCGTCAGGAGCATCCCGAACAGTGACAAACTCGACGTACTGGCAGACCCATTGCGGGGTCCAAGAAGAAAGTTCAAGCACCTTCCTGAATTTGCTCCTCCTTTCGGGAACACTCAGTTGTTCCCGAGGCCGCTCCTCCTTCCAAGGATACTTGGCTACTCCCGAGGTCGCTTCTCCCTCCGAGGACACCTCCTCATCAAGAACTCCCATGCTCCCAACCGTCCTGAGGTCTACTCTTTTCTAGAGACTTCTACTTCGAGCAACACAGTTACAACAACGGTCCTCCTTGATTCTCGCCTTCAGTTACGTAACCCGACTTGTCTCATGATCATAAGTCCTGGGTAGTTACGGACTAGGGAGGATTTTTGGTAGGCAATCCAAACAATCATGTGCCGGTAATCACAATAACAATTCCGCACATGAAGATCACGACAATTACGCCAATCTTGACATCGTTCCATCCGCTTCTAGGCCAACAATTCAGTACAAACAGACATTCTCCTTGAACGAGAAGGGGATGTGATTTAGGATATTGTAACCACAATAGAGTTCTGACAATAGTGAATTACATCTTAGGTTTTTACGTAAAAATCTCCTATCTTTGCTTGCTTTCTATGTTGAAATCTTTATCAGTTTTTGATTATTTAGATTCCCTCAACCCCGTGGTGCGAGATTGATCGTTCGATCAATCGTATCGAATAAACTCCCACCACAAATTGGTGCTTTTATTGAGATCATGGTTCAAAGTCTCGGTCTCAGCCGCCGACTCGGCCGGCACCGAGACGGATCGGTCTCGGCGACTCGGATCGGACTCGGCCGATACGCGCAAAACGCTACATAGAACGTCAAAAAAATTATGAAAAATTCATGAAAAATCATAAAAAATTGTAGATATCAAATTCATGTATAAAAATTAAACTGAGGAGAGAGAGAGGAACAGAGAGAGGGAGAGAGACTGAGACAGAGGGGAGAGAGGGAGACAATCACACAGAGGAGGAGAGAGAGACTGAGAGAGAGGGACAGAGAGAGAGAGACTGAGAGAGAGAGAGGGAGAGAGAGGGACAGAGAGAGAGACAGAGAGAGGGGGAGGGGGAGAGAGACTGAGAGGGAGAGAGAGACGGAGATAGAGAGAGAGAGAGGGACAGGGAGAGAGACTGAGAGGGAGAGGGAGAGAGTCGATAGAGAGATACAGAGGGAGAGAGAGAGGGTCCAACAGAGAGAGAGACTGAGAGAGAGACTGAGAGGGAGAGAGTCCGACGGGGGAGAGAGAGAGACGGAGAAGAGAGAGGGACAGGGAGAGAGAGAGACTGAGAGGGAGAGGAGAGAGACTGATAGAGAGATACAGAGGGAGAGAGAGAGTCCAACAGAGAGAGAGACAGAGAGAGACAGAGAGAGACGGAGAGAGAGAGAGACTGAGAGGGAGAGAGTCCGACGGGGAGAGAGAGACGGAGAGAGAGAGAGAGAGACAGTCGCTGCGGGAGAGAGAGACGGAGAAAGAGAGGGAGAGAGAGGCACAGAGAGAGGAGAGGGGGAGAGAGAGAGACTGAGAGGGGAGAGGGAGAAATACCTGCAGACGGCGACGGCGACGGCTGCCGGCGACGGCGAAGGAGACGCGGGGGACGGCGAAGGCGACGCGGGGGGACGGAGGGCGACGCGGGGGAGAGAGAGATCAGATCTGATCTCTCTCTCTCCCTCAGCGCCTTTAAAGGCGCTTCGTCACGGGCGCCGAGTCGACCCGACTCGGGTCCGACTCGGACCCGACTCGGTCAACTCAGCCGAGTCGTGAATGACTCGGCCGAGTTGACCGAGTCGACCGAGTCGGGTCCGAGTCGGACCCGAGTCGGGTCGACTCGGCGATTTTCGAACGACTCGGGCCTCCGATACGACTCGGAGGGGGCCGAGTCGGATACGACTCGGCCGAGTCGTATCCGATTCGGCCGATATTTTGAACACTGATTGAGATCTGAGATTTAACTCAACATCTCTTTTCCTAACAACCGGGAACCTCCTAAAAAAGTCTCTCCCAAAGAAAGATGGTCTCGAAGAAGTAGACGGTCATTCACAATGCCACCATGACCAGAAGCAGAGCCGCCAGCACTGTTGGGGACACGATTCCCCGACTTGTTGGCGACTGACTGCATGTCACCGAGGATACCAACTCATCGTCACAAGAGCCAATCGCCAGCATCCAACCCTCACAGCAGTAAGAAGACCAACTCCTTCAGATGCTCTATGAGGTGAGAGAGCAAATAAAAGAACACATGCGCAATCTGATCACGAGTGAGAACAGATGGGCCTCGATCACGAAAACATCCTCACTCATGAAGCAACCTCTGGACAACCAAATATTTAACCTTCTCAGGAACAATACTTGATAACCTAATACAAGGCGATCGATTGACTATCCAAGTTCCAGACTACATGGCGTACTTTCTTCCATTCCATGTTCTATGTACTCCACTTTTGAATGAAATATTATTTTATGCTCCATGACAGTACATCCATCCATTGTAGTACATCTATCCATGGCAGTACATAAGTCCATTGTAGTACATCCATTCATGACAGTGCATCCATCCATTGCAGTCTGTCCATCCACGCCTCGCTGATGGGATTTCTCTCACTCGGAGGCGGCCACAGGACTACTCCGTAGATGGTATTTTTCCCACTCAGAGTCTACTCTCCACTGATGGGATTTCTCTCACTCGGAGTACTGTGCCTTTACGTCCTGTAGATGAGATTTCTCTCACTCAGAGGTGTCAACGCAGACATGCATGTGGGCTTTTTCTCTGCCATCCTACGGTCGAAACACTCCACTGATAGGATTGCCTTCACTCGAAGTCCTCCACTCTGCTGAAGGGATTTTCCCCTCTCAGAGCCCCTGTTCGATGTTCCGCTGATGGGATTACCCCCCACTTGGAGCATAAATACTAGCATAATGGTTCACCTTATCTGAACCTACAGGCGGATAAACCCCCAACAGTTTTTCTCTGTCGGGGTTTTTCATATTCTGATGCGGGGAATTCCACTAGTCGGAGCTTTCATATTCCGATGATGGGATTGCCCTCACTCGGGAGATAGCTTCGTTTGTGAGATTTCCCTGACACAGAGGTCAACTCCAGTGCTAGGTTTACTCCCACTTGGAGAAATCCCACATAGCTCAACTCCAGTGCTGGGTTTACTCCCACTCGGAGGTATCAGATCGTCACACCAGGTAGGGGCCCCTACCTGGAACGGACATATCCAATCTATCGCTGGGTGACATCCTCACTTCAGGTCACTTCTTTGCGGGTACAATGACTAGTACATCAACGGGAGTTCCCTCGCAGGCGACAATACAGGCGACAATACAGGCTCTCCTTTACAGGCGACAATACAGGCTCTCCTTTCGGTATCCATGAAACTCTGCTGTGAGATTTCCCCCACTCTGAATCCGAATTCTACTGTAGGGATTTTCCCCTATCAGGGTACCGACTTGGCAACTCTGTTGATGGGATTTTCCCACTCGGAAGCAAATGCGAACCTAACTCCGCAACTGGGATTTTCTCAACTCGGAGGAAATATTTGCAGGTACCGTAAATGAGATTTCTCCTACTCAGAGACCGTACTATTTCCCTTCCTGATCACTCTCAAGTTCTTGCATGACAAGTCTCTGGAAAGCTGGTCAACCCTCCGCAGAGGCAGCCAGTTCCGAACAAACCAACAATTGAACAATACAGGCAAGATTGAAACAATTACTCTCGCTTTCATTCATGCATAAATTTTATTTTAAATATTTTCAATACAACCCTTTCAACATTCTGTGATTATATCTAACAAGCAATATAATAACATCATGTTTTTTGTAAGTTTTGAAAAAGAAATACAAATACATCCTCTGTCCCAGCATCTGCATTAGAAAGCCTTTTTGAAAACAAACATCCACAGCAACATCCATTAGACGATTCCTGAACCAGCAATCCCCCACTTCCTCCAATCTATCTTCCAAAGGATGATATCGAAAACTCCCAAGAAGTCATCCAAAGTCGAAAGTCGAAGTTAAGACGGCCAGACATATAAGACGACGATGTATCAGAATCACCACCACCTTTACCCTGTACAACCCCCACTCCTACCTTAGCACGCCATCAGGAAACCAAGACTCCAAACGTCAACCATAGTACTGGATCCATCTGATCAGGGACCAGACGAACAGTTTAGGTTGACGTAAGAATCTTGCCTATCCTTCCTGGCGCAGGGCCTTATCACAAAGACTGAGTTTCTTGACAAGCTCATCATAAAGAATGACATTTCACGACAGCCAAACTCCTAATATCAAGAGCACAACGACTGTTTTCTTCCTTTCTTTCTCTTTCCTCCACTGGACGAAGAAAAAGAAAGACATTGCAACCCACTAGAACAAGAAATTTGGGGGTAAGAATTCTTTAGAAGATGGGCAGACTTCATCCCAAGATCTACCCTATTTATAGGTGGAGAAGTCAGACCATTTCCTATTCAATTTCTCAAATTCCCAAGAAGTCAGGCCATGATCCAAGATTTTCATAATGTCGCATCAGCCAGATATCAACCGTCGCTGTCGCATGATCTTATTCATCATGACACCAAGATCTTATTCATTCATTAATTTGCCAGGCCACGATGCGTCTAGGTCAAGTTTCAAAGATATACAATAATGAGTCAGATTCTCACCTACATCAACCTCCAGACGAGTTCAGAATATGACAAGTCACTTCAACTGCTCTCTCACGAAGTACAGAGGACGTTTTGACTACCCAGAGAAGTCATCATTCTAAAAGATCGAATTAGTTTGCTCCCCTCCTCTCAGAGATGCCATGAAGGAAGAGGCGGATGGGCATCTATAGTGATCAGTTTTTAATTTTCTTCAGAATCGCGACACATGTTCCACCTCGTCAAGAGCATCACGAACAAGCGACAAACTCGATGTATTGGCAGACCCATTGCGGGCCCAAGAAGAAAGTTCAAGCACCTTCCCGAGCTCCTCCTTCCGAGAACACTCAATTGTTCCCGAGGCTGTCTTCCTTCTGAGGATACTCAACTGTTCCCGAGGCCTCTCCCTCCGAGGACACCTCCGCCCCGAGAACTCCCATGCTCCCAACCGTCCCGAGGTCCACTCCTTTCCAGAAACTTCTGTCTCGAGCAAGACAGGTACAACAATCGCCCTCATTGATTTTCGCTTTCAGTTATGCAGCTCGACTTCCCCCACGATCAATAACGCCTGGGCAGTTATGGACCGGGGAGGATTTTTGGCAGGCGATCCCAACAATCAAGCGCCTACAATCGCAGTGTTACGATAATTCCGCACTTGAAGATCATGACAGTTACGCTGATTTCGCCATCGTTCCATCCGTCTCTATGCTAAAAATTCAGTACAAATAGACCTCCTTGAACAAGAGGGGATGAGATCTAGGATATTGTAACTACAGTAGAGCTTTATAAAATTCACTATAACTTATTGACAATAGTGAATTCTCTCTCTTCTTTCTGTGATTTTTCCCAACTAGGGTTTCTACGTAAAAATTGTTAGGAACTGTGACTGGAATACGTTGTGAAGGTAGACAAAACTCCAGTGATAAAAGAACGGGGGTGCACAAGAAGCTGTGCATATTATCAGTTGACTAATACTGGGTATAGTCGACTAATCATATAGATTAGTCGAGTTATACATTGTATGTTGACTAGGTTGGCCGACGGAGAGTTGGGGTTCTCGAATTTGTCAGAGTAGTGAATTAGTATTTAGGCCTAGCCGATTAATACATGATATTAGTTGACTAATATCCTGACCTAGTCGACTAATGGCGGGTCTGACAGTTTTTTTTTATCTGCTTCCAGTTTGAATTGGATTAAGGTTTCCTTTATTCTGAGACGGTAACTGTTCAAATTGATGGAGTTTGTTTAGGACTAAGAGAGATTTATAGTCTATAAATAACCTTTTGAGGTAGCCTTCAAATAAATTAAAGAATTTATAATTTCTAAAGGGTTTAATTCATCTAGATGAGAATGCGTGAGAGAAGCTTAGTTTTAAGGGTTTGCTGTTCTTGGCGGCCATTAGAGGGCTTGTAATCTTCCTAGCGAGAGGTGTAAGTAATTCTATTATACTCCTCAAAGTTTAGTTAAAATTTTCCCCCTTCTCCTGTGGACGTACACACGATCTGTTTGATCGGTGGAACTATGTTATATTGTGTGTTAGCTTTCTTTACTTCGAAATATTTTCTTTCTTCTTTTTTTCTTCTCGTTGCTTGTCGATCCTGTGTGTTGATTCCGCTGCGCTGCCCCAGCGATTGGTCGTGGGGGCACAACAAAAATCTCCTGTCTTTTCTTGCTTTCTTTGTTGAAATCTTTATCGACTTTCGATAATTCAGATCCCCTCAACCCCTGGTACGAGATTGATCGTTCGATCAATCGTATTGGAAAAACTGTCAAACGAGCTAGCGGTTCACGTATAGTTCGTCTTCTACTTGGTATTTAGCTCTTTTAGCTTACTCAAATTATTTAAATTTATAAACGATCCGAACTCAAACAAAGCTTGGTCGCTTGTGTTTGGTTTGACTAAGGTCGGCATTTTATATTCTAAATATATTTAGTACATATTTTTGCATCAATTGTAGTTATTCCCGTTAGACACCTCATTATGATATGAGTTACTTACATAATAATGAAATATAAGAAAGTTGTGTGAAAGAAATTTTGAATTATAAATATCTCTTCTTCTTTAAACGGTTGGTCAGATACTCTTGGTATCAATGTCAAAGACTTAATTTCAAGGCTTGTCAAATAAACAAACTGTTTGTGAACAATTCATTTTTGGCTTGGTATTTCATTAGTTCTCTCTCGATTAATAAATAAGACGAACTCAAACAAGGTTAATCGTTCGAATTCGGCTCATTTACCCCCTTGCGCATATGTTGGTAGTTGTGCTTTCTCTTGAGTTTGGTTTGTATGCACTTAAGGTCATGAACACCATTTCAGGAGCCTTCTTTCATGGATTACTATCTAAATTAGGCTTTTTTTGTTTATGCACTTGAAATATTGTTTCTCTATCTTTTAGTGCAATTATGAATACTTCTTGTGTTTCAGGTAGTGAAACTTGAGACCAAATATTTGATGTTACAAGACTGGAACACTAATTTAGGGAGGGAGAATGATTCTAGACTTCAGCAAGTCATGGAGCTCGAGAGTTCCTTAAGACTACAAAAGCAAGAACATGAAGCTCTCACCGTATCCTCCTCGAGTCAGCTGGCTTCTTTACAAAACCAAATCCATCTCCTACAGGAAGAAATTCGGGTCCAGGATGAGGATTTTGAAGTGGAACAACAAACACTATTAGTGCTCATCTTGAGAATTTTTGTCACAGAGATGTTTACTTGACATGAAAGAAAGATTTTGGTTCTCTCTGGAGATTGCCAGAATCTTCTAGAAGAACTTAGATGCTCAAAGGAACAAATTTCCCAACTCGAGCAGAAGGACCTCATCCAAAACAAAGAGCTAAAACTTTTAACAAATCAGGGTGAGATTCTACGGGCCAGAGTCCATCTGATATTGGAGGCACTTAACATTGATGTAAAGAATGGGACTTTGGATTACCCCACAGATGAATTACTTGTGCAAGCTGTTTTGGGTAAAATTAGGAACTTGGTGAGTTCTATTTCAGGTGCTAATGATGAAAACCAACGACTTCAGATTGAGGTATTGGTTCTTGTTACCCTCTTCAAGCAATGTGGATTGGATAAATCTCATCTTCACGACAAATTAGAGAGTCGAACAAAGGAACTATTGGCTTTGGCGTGCGAGAAGCACATGCTCATGGAGATAACTGAACAATTGACAATTGAAAAAGATGACCTTGTCTCACAGGTAATCTTTTAGTCTATCCATACCAATGGGGTCTTTTTCTCCTGTCATGTGAGCTTCACGAACCTGGCATGAATTGTTGTCTGGTCTAAGCTTAGCTACTATTTCTATGCATACACTTTCCGTTACATTTCTCCTTTACTTTACATATTATTTTACTTCCCCCGCGAAAAAAGAAAAAAGAAAAAAACATGCTCGTGCACGCACATACACAAAATGAATGAATAAAAGCATAAAGAAATAAAGCAAAATGAGTGGGAAAATTCCTTGAACATTTTTCTCCCAATTTCTGTAGTAACTCCAAGTCACTAGGGTTTGCAAAGTACTTCATCAAGTCAGTCTTCTTGGAAATGTTGATCAACTTATAAGCATGGTTTCAAATATCGGCCGATTCTGATATTTAGCGGCAATATTGGATCATGTTTTGAGGTACCCAATATGATATTAACTCTATAATATTGGCTTATGTTAGGATTGATAATGATATGACCGATTTGCTGATATTGACGATATTGATACTATAAAAACCATTGGTTGATACCGATACCTAGCTTATAAACTATACTTATGAGGTTCTTTAGCTATTATGTAATGTTCTACTTCCATTTTAGTTCAGATTCTTTGCAATTGTTTCTCTCACTTTTGCCTTTTTTTTCTTTTTTTCTTTTTATGTAATGGTAATGACAATTAGTACATATTAGTGTACAATTTGTCTCTCGCCCAGCGTTTGGTAAAACGGGTCCATTGTCAATAAGTTGACGTTGCAACAACAATTCCTCGGTTATTTGACTGAAGGTCTTCCCCACAGGTTGTGACGGTCTATTGGTCTCTGGCCAAAGACTAGTGACTTTCTTGTTAAATTTATGGATTTTTCGAAAACTTGGACAGTGCGCTTCTATGCTTATTTTATTCTTCAAGTTCATGATTTGTATAAATTACTCATGACTTTGCAATGTTTCTCAGAATTTACTGTACTATTATAGCGACAACTAAAAGCTAAGTGGTCAGCTACATGGTTTTTTTGAGTTTTTTTCCCCCCCCCACCAATTGCTCCATCGTTATCATATCATCATCATTTTTAGTGTTCCGCCAAACAAATCCTAATGCCTAAATTGTCGGTTTCAGGTAGAAAGCATCAGACAGAGTTTGGAAATACTGGAGAAGAAGTATTCAGAGTTGGAGGACAAGAACTTTAATATAGAGTGGGAGAAAGACTCAGCATTTCATCAAGTTTTGGAGCTGGAGAGATCCTTGCAATTAGAAAAGCAAGAGCGTCATGCTATTGTCTTGTCAAACAAGAGCCAGCTAGCTTCTTTTGAAACTCAACTCAATCTCCGACAGGAAGAAATACGAGCTAAAGAGGATGAATTTGAAATGGAACAGCAAAAGGTCATGAATGCTCTTCTTGAGAACTTTATCTTGCAGAGATGTTTATATGACATGAAAGACAGGAATTCGATACTCTCTGGAGTATGCCAGAAACTTCTAGAAGAATCTGGAGAGTTGGGTAAACTAATCTCAGAACTCAAGCACGAGCGCCTCATCCAAGAGAAGGAGATGATGTTGATATCAGAAAATAATGAGAAGTTAAGGAGTGAGATTCTTTTATTGGTGAAGGAACTTAATATCGACAAGGAGTGGGGAACAAATGATGGAATGAAAGATGAAGAAATACTACAAACTCTTCAGGGCAAAATTAAAACTATGCTGAACTCTATTTCGAATGCCCAGGAGGAAAGTCAATGTTTTCACCTTGAAATATTGGTTCTTGTCACCTTATTAAAGCATTCTGGGCTAGAGAAAGTTTGTCTGTATCATGAACTAGCAAGACAAAATGAAGAAGTATTATTTTTGCTACACAAGAAGGATGAAGCTGTGCAGATACATGAGCAACTGAAGGCTGAGATGCAGATTCTTGGTGAGCAATTATCAGATTTGCATGTGGCACACCAGAGATCACAAACTGAAATTTGCAACGTGCTTGAAGAGAATCACTCTTTGTCAAAGAGAGTTTATGATATGGAGAGAAAATAGATGCACTGGAAGGGGAAACAACAACTTCCTTGCTGAAGCTTTGACACTGGATCACCTCCTTATTTTCTTCAAGAGTTTAAGCACCAATAGAGGACTGGAACTGAAAGTGTTTAGTGATAATATATGCTCTATTCTTACAGTTAAAGATGGTCTAAATGAGGAGATTAGAGTACAGAATGAAAGAATGAGGGAGTTGGAAGTAGAAAACTTGAAACTCAAGGAATTGGCTGTTCTCAAAGAGTGTGATCTGAATATGGCCAGAAATTTCTGTGAAGAATTATATATTCAAAGTGAAGAAATAGAGAATCTGTTGATCCAAAAGCAGATTCAGGCATCTGAAGCCCAAGAGGAGAATGCAGAATTATGTAGAAAACTTGAAGTTGTTAACAAGGATTTGGACGGTGCAAAGGTGATGATACCAGATTTGGAGAAGGAGATTAGGACTTTATCAGCAGGTATTGCCTATAAGGATGAAGAGCTAACAGGTGTCCTGGAAACAAATAGGTTGCTTTGTGAGAAACTAGAGAGACTGAATTGTCAGGTTGAAATGCTTAGAAGAAAGGATGCATATTTATCTTCTGAGCTTCAAAAGAGAGTAGCGAGGTTTACAAGTGTGAGGGAGACATTCAAACATTATTGAATGGCATCCAAATCTCAACAGTTAATGCTGCAATATTTGAAGAGAAGGTATTTGAGTTATTAGTAGCATGTGAGAGACGCGAGATTGTTTCCATGTTACAGAAAGAGATGTTCGGTGAGGAGATTGCCCTAAAAAATGCTTGTGTTGATGAGTTGAAGAAGAAAATTGAGGACCTCAAAGGAGAAAATGGAATGCTGAAGGCTGACTTGAATTCTTATTCACCTCTTTTGATGTCTTTATTTGATGGTGTCACATGTCTAGAAGAACACATTTCCTCACTAGCAAAGCTTCAGGAAAGACGGGTATGTTCTTCTTTTTTCAAATGGTAATAATTCTTCAGTAGTCTATGTCTTTACCTCTCAATTATATTCAATACTTTTAGAAGTTAAACATACACTTAGAGCCTATAACCTTATCCTCATTGGACATTTTGGAAAGATTTCATATAATTTCAGCATCTTGTTCAAACTAAGTCTCCTGAACTTGTAATCTTCCAGAGTCCTGAATGCAATTGGCCTGTAAAGAACCTCTCTTCTTTCATCTGAGTCTAATACTTTTCCCTTGTTTTGTGGAATGCTGGAAATCGGTTTTTGCCGCATGAGCTAAATTATATCCCAATAAACTATAGCCTCCTTGTTTATCAGCTTGAATTCTTGGCTTATTGTTAATAGCTTTTCTTGCCCTTGGGTTTTGTCTATAATTTATCTCCCATTTATTGATGACTGGTGACTGATCATTTACTAGCTAGAAAACTTGCTTAGACCCTTACGTTGAGCATCCTTAAATGTCTTCTATAACTGGTTCTGTTTTCTTATGAGAAGATTCGGTTGAAGATGTTGACCACAGGTTTCCTTGTCTAGTCTGTTAAACCTCAAGATCTATGCTGTATTATATTATTACTCAAATTTCCATATGTTGACACAAAAATGAACAATTCTTTATAACAACTGTATTTTTTCAGGATGATGGCCCTTTGGATACTCTTCAGAATAAGAAAGGCAGTCACCAATCAAGTGAGAATGACAGCACCATAGAGAAAGCAGGAGTTTTTGATTTGCAGAAGTTGATTGCCAAAGTCGAAGCACTTCGAAAGGTGACAATAATAGACACCAAAAATCTCTTAGAGCAGGAAAGGTTGGATTCAAATGCTAGTATAGAGGCTGCAAGGAAAGAGATTGAAAAACTGAAACTAAACGAAATATTACTACAAGAAATCTCTAAGGAGAAGTATGGGCAGACTGTGAAAGACATCCAGCTCGACCAAGTATCCAGTTCATGTGTCACTTCTTACAGGGTGAATAAAAATGAGAATGCTGAGTCCGATGACCAAATGCTTGAACTATGGGAAACTGCTGAAAGAGATGACATAGAAGCAGTGGAAGAAGTGAAGAGCGAGTATCCTTCATCTGAACTGACTGCTGAGAAAGAACTGAGCATCGACAAACTCGAAGTGTCTACAAGAGTTAAAGAATCCCCACGAGAATGGAATGAAAGGTTTATAAAAAAGCTTGATTCTGATTCTCAGAGGCTTTCAGTTGTCCAAAGAAGCTTACAGGAACTCAAATCCAAATTGGAGAGTTTGGAAAAGAAGAAGCATCCAAAAACTTCAGAATACGGTACACTGAAAGTGCAGTTGCGAGAGACTGAGGAGGCTATTTCAGAGCAAGTTGATATCATATGTAAGTTGAAGAAGAAGGTTGTAGACAGTTTTGAATCCTCCAGTGCTTTGATTTGGGAGAAGGAAAGGAGGCAAATGTTGGAGCAGGAAAGAGGAGGGTCTGAAAAGATTGGAAAATTGGAGTTGGAGCTCCAAAAGATCGAGTACATCTTTCTGAAGGTTGAGGAAGAGGAGGAGAACAAGAAAATTGGATGTGTGATAGAAAATCTAGTATTCTTCTGAGGGAGTATATCTATGGGAAGAGAAGTGTGAAGGGGAAGAGAAAAGGTTCCTTTTGCGGGTGCATGAGGCCTAAAACCAAGGGTTAGTGATGTGACTACTGACTTCTTTGAGTACACTTTTGCCGGTGAGAAAAGTGAATTCTATTTCCTTGAGCTACAGGAAAGAGGTATTTATAGATTTTGAATTTTTATTATCTTTCTATTTAATGGTTGTAGAGGGAAGTTTTTTTCTGGTTTACTTTCATCATGTATTCCTAGTTATTTAGTTTAGAGAAACTGTAAATGTCAGACTTTTTATAGTGAGATTGTGATGGTGTTTTGAACTTCACTGTTTAAATCATGCTTTCCATTACTATAGCAATCATTTTCCACACCAGCTTTTATGAATAATTTCACAATCATTTGCCAGAGTGTATTTCTTCTGAGCCCGACAATACATTTTTGTATAAGTTGTGTGGCATGTTGTGATTCATTTCCCCATAAAACTTCGGACAGTTTTTATGCTGTTAGGTAGCCAAAGTATCTCTTGTTTCCTTTTGGATATGGATGAGAATGGACGTTTCTATGGCGCCCCCATTGGACATGTCCAATAGAATTTTTTTTATAAGAATATGAATTTTCTCATTTTCTTAGAGAAAAGTTTCTATTGGACAGGCCGACACGCCCACTCTTATCCCTACTTTTGGGTAGATGCTTTTGGGATAGTTTTCCTCCATGCTATTAACCAAACAGGCAGTAAAACCTATGTAGTTCCTTCAACTTGTTTCCATATTGCCCTGTGCTATCTCCTCGCTTGGCCAGTTTACCACTTGGTATATGTGAAGAAAATGTACGTTAGGCATTAAACCCCATGGCACAGTGTTCAAATGAAAATTTTTGGAGTTGCTGAAACTGTTACAGTTTTGTATCAGATGATCGATTTACTGAAATCAGAATAATCAAAGCCCGCCGAGCTCATACAATGATAAATTTCCATGGGTAATTAACTATTTCGCCAATACAGAATTACCGAATACAATTACACTTCTTTTCGTATATAGACTCAACTAAAACAAATCTACTCATACTCTGAATATTATTAGGTATATAATACACCTAACATTTATTACATATATAGTTTGTTATTGACAGTAATGGACACCACAAGTAACAAATCTTAGTTGACATTGTCCCTTAATGTTTCGAAACTGCTTGTTTAGAGGGCACTGAATGTCATGGCTGCGCCATCCTCAGGCCAAGGTTGGGGAAGGTAGTTGATTTTGGCATCAGGATTGATTAGTTCCCACCTGAAAATTTTCACAAAACACAATCCTAATCACTTAAAAAATTTACTATAAGAGGAAATCTTAGGAGGTAGTGGCTAGGGTTTTTCTTTTACTTGTAACCCAGAACCACACAATGAAGAAAGATGGTCATATTCATTCTTGCCAGCATGTTACCAGCACAGATCCTTGGGCCACCACCAAACACTTGGTATGTTCCAGGCTTCTCAGGACCCTGAAACATTAGAAGCTTCCAGGATAGTAAGTTTCCTATATCATGAAACAGATAAGAAAGAAGAAAAATGTTGTACAAATAGGCTTACATCAGACAACAAACAGCTATTTTATCTTGCTGATTAGCCAAGCAGTTAATTGCAGTCTGAATAACAAGTTAACTGAACTGAAGTTCAAATGTAAAATTTCATAACATAAATTTGGAACTAGTATTGTTCTTTGAATTATTTTCTATGAGTGTGAACTTACATCCCATCTTTCCGGCTTGAAGCTCAATGGATCCTCAAGTTCTTTGCATCTGTATGAATGTTTCGAATCCAAACAAGGACTTGCCATCCCTTCGGTATTCTAAAACCTGCATGTTTTGTCTGCATGAGTATATAGAAACTGCAATAATATGCATTATTGTTGTTATTATTTCTTTTTACAATTACCTTTGTATTCTACATCTCTTTTGGCAACACGGAAAAGAAAAGGTGCAGCATTTCCAAGTCGAATTGTTTCTTCAACAACCTGAAACCCACCAATAATGCATCATAAGGTTCTTAATGGTTGCAAATTCAATGATGTTATGTTTCTTCACGACCTATCAATTTGACCTTTGCTGTGTACTTCAATTGAGAAATGTTGTCCACAGTTATGAAATCTTCTTTCTTTTCCTTGCGTATCATTGCATTCTCTTCCTGAAATCAAATCACTTGGTCAAAGATCACTGAGATAAATGGAGGATGAACAACTAAGGCCTATAATTTTCGATTGCTGCTCATATTACTCGAAGCTTTTGTAGAACATCTGGAGATTTTGCGAGGTAATAAAGAGCCCACATCAAATTATTGGCCGTAGTTTCATAGCCTGCAATGATGAGAGAGATGATATTGTCAACTACTTCATCGTCGCTGAGTTGCTTCCCTTCATCATTCTTGGCTTGCATCAATCCATCCATCAGATCATATTCGTGACTATGGTATCTTTCCGTTGCTTCTTCTTCTTCAGCTCTTCCCTGAATATCGCAGTCAGCTTTCTTCGGCACTGTCAAGAATAAATTTTTGCTTAGCATGCATTCAAATCTTATCAAGGGGAAATCAAGAAATTAGTTGTTCTACTAACCAGAAGAGCACGGTGAAATGTTGTTCCAGGAAAATTTTATTGGGTTCGCTCTGAACCCTTTCAACACTGCTGTGCAGCAAGCCTCTAGCTCATCTAAAAGTGGGCTTGGCTCCATGCTTGCAAAGATTTTGATTATACTCTCAAATGTCAACTGAAGTTTTAATATACAGGACTTGTTCATTATATATGTTGCAAGATATTATTAGAACAAAGCAGCCGAAAAATGGAATTGATCGGGTGAACCTTCTTGATCTCATGGTGCGCCTTGATGGTCTTCTTGTGTGCCCAGGATTGGAGCATGGAAATGATGGAAGGCTGCAGCATCGGTGCAATCTGTCGAAGTGCATTCGGGCTGTTCACAGAATCAACAATGAAGCTCTTCAGCTTCGCGTGCTGCTTCCCCTGTAGGTTAGCGAGAGCGGTGAAGCCCATCAGCCCGTGACAGCCAGCGGCTGTCGAAGATGTCGGTGGACTGGAGCACAAACTTGTTGCTGGAGGGAGAGCAAGTGATAATGGTGGGAGATCCTAAGAGGTGGCTCCTGTACAGTCCCACTCCCTCGCCGTATCTAGTTAATTCACATCAAACAAGTTAACAAACAATTAGTTTGATGAAATTGTCAAACAGTTGGGACTGTTTGGATGACTGTAGTTGGAACTACATGCGTTTCCGGTCAGATTGGTTGCAGTTTCAACTACAAGAGATGAGTATAATAAAAAATACTTAAAGTATATCACATAAGCTGTTACCGTGTTTCTTGCTGCTGATGAAATCGTCGGGGCGGCGGAGGAACTTGAAGTACCAAAGGAAGGAGAAGGTCTCTCCGAAGAAAGGCAGCCCCATGCTCCGGGGGGGAGTTTGGTGGTGAGAATAGCATACTGTTGAAGTACCATGCTGCCTGCAGCAGCAGAGGAATGGCA